>JABFQA010002190.1:0-11776 GCA_022817065.1 Probaryconus sp. ZL-2020 | reverse complement strand
GGAAAAAAAAAAAAAAAAAAAAAAGCACTGCCTAAATTCATTTCTCAAGCGTTGAATTAAACTGACAATGTTTTGCAGACAATGTGAAATATTAAATTTCACTTAATTGCTGAAATTACTCTATGAATGTAATTTTCAATTGGAGCCTGTAGTTTCTAGTGAAAAAAAATTGTTAATGACATTTACATATTTTCTTAGCTTTTCTTCGTAGCACTTTAAACGTTAACGGCTCTTTGTCGAATCTAAATTGAAACGTTGATTTAATCGACAAATCCCTTCTTAATCCATGGAAGACCTGAATAGACCGTTAGTCATTACTGCTTTTCTACAAGAAAATGGACGTTATCTGACGCAGTGCGCTCCGATTTACGAGGAGTCGTTGGCGAACGGAATGGAAGAACGACCGATGAAAAAGGCTGTGAAAGGATCGTAATTCAAGATGTATAATGGTACTACTTGTACATTGTAGCAACAATAATATTACGAGGAGGATTGAATGAATATTTTTAAGTGCGTGCTAAACTAACCCACGTCATTATTCCATTCTCATCGTTTCGAGTTATTGCAAAACAAAGTATGAGGCCCATATTTCGCGTAAATGCCTGACGTATCCAATTATACGTTTCGTTGCATGTATAATTAATTGTGACAATAAATTGAGCAAGTGGAATTGTTTCTCTAAGAACTCAAATGGAATTTAAATTCAAGTGGCACTTTTAAGGTTTCGCGAAGAAAAATCAGATCGAGTTTTAAGGCTTGTGTGTGTCGTATATACGTTCAAGAAGATAATGAATAAATCAACCTACATTAATTCTAAACTTTATTAGTTTAGATAATAAAAATAGATATGAATTCTATAAAAATGTATATATATTTTGTATGTCCAAGTATTACATTTTCCAATATACTGAAAGTTCGATTAGTCAATGACATTCCATGTTTTACAATGAGTTGTTGATTTTGGTGGTTTAATAAGTACAAAATTCATTTTACAAACTATTGTATCATACACAGAGAAAACCTGTGTACACGTAATGTAATAATAATTCTATTTTCAATTAAACTTGATTATATATTGCATAACAGAATTAGGACAAAGGATATATAATATTGGAATTATTTAATGCAATTTCTGAAGGTACTTTAACAGAATGTTACGAGTAAATATCGTTATAATCAGATTAAAAATGTAAATAATGTTGAAGGTAATTATGATTTAAAATCTATTAAAATCATATTTCAAAAATGTAAATGTATAATAAAAATTTAATCGAAGTAAAATATAACTTGGCATTATAGTTTTTCAACGTAATCCATAGAAATTATCTTAATGCCGTGTGAACATAATGGCACTTAGGGTGAATTTTATGGTTACTTAGTTGAAATAGGGCAATAAGTTATCAGAAAATCTTCAGTGTAAAGGAGAAATTCGTCGGTAGTAATACACCGAAAATGAGGTGACAAATTCCTTCAGAATCGACAGAATTAAATCATTTAATCCTTTTAAAATGCACATTAATGAGCATGCAAATTAATGCTTGTGACTCATATCGCACAAAGAAATAACGTCGCCAAGTCCAGAAGTTCAAGTCTTTAGCTAACGTTGAAGGATTCGAAATAGAATTCCACTTTGCAAACGACGCAGTCAAGTCACTTTGGAGTTCAGAGCTCTTTACCTGGTACGACTGCATTTCTATGGAATCCTCACTCGGTCGCTATGTGACAGACTGCAAAGGATATATGTGTATACGTTCAAACATGGTTTACCGGAAAAACGAACTAACTCCCAAAACTTTCGCATTTTATTGAGTTTTTGGCTTACGTCAAGTCTACTGTTAACAAAATTTTGACAAAAAAATGGAGTTATCTTGTATTTTAAAGAAGCGCCAGATTTATATCCGTTACTATTTTCTCTATATACCGAAAGTTACGAAACTGGAGCAAAGTGTATATGTAGTAAATGTATGTACCAAAATGTATGAATACCTCTTTCTGACGAATGGAATATTTCTGTCAAAAACAATAGGCATTTTGTACTAAATAATAGTTGATCCTGAAAGTTTTAACTTTCAAGTAATCCTGCTCCAGACGGTTTTGAAGAATTGTTCAAAACTATATACAGGAGAAACTCTGTTTTAACTTTTGTTTATATTTTTATTTGCCAATTGAAATTCGTATGCAGACTGAATTGATCCATGAAATCCCTAAGAAACAAAATTACACTATTTTTCAAATTACATTAATTTTTTTTGTTTTTTTAATTAGCTTTAATAAAATATAATTACATATAGTACAAATTAAATTTATTTCAATTGAAAATAATTCTCTTTCGCAACTTTTACTTTATCAGCAAAAATTAGTCATCATCAACTCATGAAAAATCTAAAAACACGAAAAGCGTATATTAAAAACGTCGCTTTTATATTCTTTAAAAGAACCTCTTCATGTTAACAGATCCTTTTGAAGTAAATTAATTTTAGATGAAAAAAGGCTGCTTTCGAGTAACGAACGCTTTTATTTCAATTCAAATTACTATTCGCTTTTGAAAGAAATATTCATTTACGAAACGAATCATGTATACAAGTGACGAGAGTAATATTAAATATTAAACTTTTTATCTTAAACTATTTTCACCGGCAAATAATATGTCCCTCAGTTTTGAATTACAAATAAATCCTACAATAAACATCCTTAATTTATTTTAATTCAACGAAGAAAATTTCAAATTCGTCTGTTTCCAAAATTGAAGGAATGATTAAAATACAAACTCGAGGTTAAAAATGAACGAGTGAAATGAGAAGAAAGAAGAAAGAAATTTTTCGGCATAGAAAAACAAGGAAACGAAAACAATCCTTCGAGAGTTGGAAGTTTAACGTAGTTCAAAGGAGGAATGAGGCTTCAAGGATATAGCGTGGCATATTCTCCAGAAGCTATGGTTGATAGAGATACCTGTTGTATATTGTCACGAAAGCTCACCCGACGCAGCAGCGTTCGGCTAACTTACAGGAGACTTTAGAGTTTAGTTAGCAATGAAGTCCGCATCTCATGTTAGTCTAATTATTCAGACCCAGATGTGAGGCTTGTTGTTTCTACCCAGATAACAATGAGTATACCGGGGTACTAACCCCACGGGAAAATAGAAGTGGTTATATAATGCATTTCTCTCGTGTAAACTCCAATCCAATTAAGACTACATGCATGCGATACGTTATCAGGTGTAAATGGGATAAACTCCCTGCCTCTTTCCCTTTTCATTTTCGCCGCACCTCTTATTCGTCTGTTTATCTTTGCGCCGCGTGAAGCATTGTTATGCTAACAATTGTCTGCGGTTCAAGGAAACACTCGCGAACAAAAACGCAATCAAGGATTAACAAATATTGGTAAATTATTGCCGCGGCTTTTTAGTCGACCGCTCGCGACGTTTCTAATGGAATTTCATTTCAACCTGCTTTTGCTTTCTAATGACGATATCACGTTTCGTTATAAAAGGTACAGTTTTTTGTTTTTTTAACTTATTCAATGAATTTTAACATTTATTTTCATTTTATCGTTTGTAATTTTGAATTGCGTTTTTGAGAAAAGTCGAACAGGATTTTTTTTATTTATTTCAAGAAATGCATTTGCAATGAATTATATCTTGTCATCCCAGAGCCAAGATTCAATCTGACAAATGTTAATTGTTTGTATACTTGAGTGAGCAGAGAAATGTTGTGATGCTTGTTATTGTCAAAATCAGAAGTTGACTGAGACTACTGGTTAACCTCGAGGGATAACGACTGCCTTTGAAGTTTATGAGATTTGATTATATCAACAACCGCGACACGGCTGAATATCAAACGTTGCTCATGGAACCGAACCGATCCCCGAACAAAGGAAAACCAGTGTATTCAACCACATCGAACTAGTTTACACAAATTCATCCAGCAAAACTGTCATCGACCAATCTAATAATTGCATTATAACAAGAGTTAATTTAACAATAATATTGAGAAACCGTGCAACAATAATACATTTCCTAAATTCATTACTCCGATGTAATACATATAGATTAATTACAACTGAAACCCAATCAAATCAAACTAATTAAATAATCCAACGATTTACAATGAGAAAAAAGTTGAACAGAAACTATAACTGAAATATTATTTAATTATTAAAATGTCGTTGTAACAAAATTGTTCTGCTGGAACGCCAAAAAATAACGAAAGACGTATCAAACGATGTTCAATGAAACGTAATACATCCCGACGAATCGCGTGTCTCGTAGATCAACGCAGGATTCATTAAGCCGCGGGCGACGAAGATAAAAGATAGAAAATACCCCTCTAAGGGAAAGATAGCTTTCATTTCCTGGAGCCACGATGAGACACGTTCTCATCGTGGTTGACGGCTACCAAGACGAAGATGGCTACCAAGTAGATTAAAATCTTGATCACATTCATCGGAGCCTGCATGAGCCACGTAAGAACGTTTGTTATATAAGTTAACGTCATAGAAGGCTTTTGCCTTCGGGACACTTATTAGATTCTGGGACTCTTGGCAAGAGGCAACTATCTAACGTCGCAGGATCGCGAGCCGGAGGCTAACTTGCAGCGAAGCCAGCGTAAACCTAAAAGCAAATACAAACAGCCTGATTGCCCTCGAAGACCCCACTCGTCCCTAACCAGTGATTAAACAGGCCAATTTGCACTCGCTCTGTAACGGCGTATGAATGTATTGAATCCTCCGAGGCTCGAGCCACTGCTCTAATCGTACATGCGCAAACACTAGCGCACACGTATGGCTCCTATGTTTGTGTAAAGTCGACAGTGGGACGAAGATCCAGATAATTACCCAGATACGTTAAGATGATATTTGTTTCGGAGCATGCAAATTCATGAGTCCCTCGACGTATTGGTCAGTTTTGAACGAGATACTAAAGCGGGGTAAGAAACTCAATATGCCATCCATTTTCCCTGAACGAAGGGTAGCTACTTTGAAATTCCGCGGAAATTCGAGAGCCAATGTTACCTGGACAATTATTCGGACGCAGCTTTCACGGACTGAATTTAAATGGGAATTATATATTTCACGGACGTCATACGAGCTGAATTACTTCGAACCAAATAATTGGTCATTGTCGAAATAGAAATTAGTTTCCAAAACGTTTATTCGCATCTGATTCAAGTGTGCGCGTGAATTATGAAAGCAATATAAATAAATAAATACACTTAACAATCGGTGACAATTAATTTTCCGATGAATTTCTTTTCCCACATTTTTTTTTTTTTTCTTAATTCAGGTTTGAAAGTTTTCATAGAATTGTGCTCGTTTCCTAAACTAATGTCCGCAGTGAAATTATGCATGATTCACTACAGAAAGTGATTGTAAAACCTATATTGGACATCTCGAGCTTAAATTATAATCCCGACTTCAATTTACATTCGTGATCAATATCGGGCCAATATTAAATCCAGCGTACCTATGATTTTTAACCCTCCCTGAAATATTTGACCTGAAATTTTTATGATGCTATATATTGCCTTTATCACGCACCGGCTGTGAGTGCTTTCTGCATTTGTTAAAGAATATGGAATTTGAATTTTTTTTAACTTGATATGTTGTAATGCTATTTCATTTAAATAAGAAACAATGAAGTTATACACGAGATTACAAAATTATTTCCGTATAACATCTAAACGGATTTGTAACAATTCGAGGCTGTTGACTTCGTGCAACCAACCACCTGCGGGAGAAAGATGGAACAGTTTTAAAAGTGTAATCGTCAATGTGAATACTCGCGATAAAAGCTCGGGTTCTCGATTATTCAAATATATTGCTCTTAGTGCCATCGTCAACGGCGGCATTTACCGAAACGAGAGGTTGTATTATTACGTTCTATAAAGCAGATTTACACCGGGATATTTGTCATTGTCCGGGCCATGAATGGGGTCGCCGTATCATGAATATAGCAGTGACCTGCTTATTGCGCGATGTTCCTCGTTCGCATTCTGCAAGTTCGTACGACCTCTCACCGGGCACTTTTAAATAGTTAAGTTTCACATTTCGCTCTTTTATTATTTAACAGCGTTTTCCAGTCGCCATGACGATGGGAGTAAGACTGCCACACTCGGGACAGAAACTCCTAGTTTTCCAGTATCTGCTAGCTCAAGAAAAAGTTATGCGAGGAACTGCTATTTCCCAAAGCAGTTGGTCGCTTTCTTGCAAAAAGACGATATTTAGAGCATTTTTCGACACGTCTGTTTTTTGGGCGACTATTTTTCTTTTTGTCTTTTTTTAAGTCTAAATATATTAGCAAACGTTTTTATAAATATTGTAATAAAATGTACAGAGTAAAAAGATTAAAAATGAGTGGGACATTGTCTTGTGGTTATTCAATTTTTTAATGAGTCGTCGATTATTACCGAGGCATTGTACTGAAACCAATTACCTTGCTTCAACTTTTATGATTCTGAGTGGAATTACTTGCAGAAAAGAAAGCAAACTTTGACTGCATTGAGAAACAAGCTTTCTTTACTATTTGTCAATATTTCACAATATAACTTTCCTCATCAGATCTCCTCCTTCTTCATCTTGTTTCTTTGTACTTTATCAAGTAATTTACATGCAGAAAAATAATTCAACATAATGTTTACAATGAATAACAATCATGTTTATAAGAATTATTGTGCTAAACTCAGGTATTCTGTAACAAATTTAAATTAAACATTACACGAACTGTTAAAATTATAAAGCACTGTATTAAGCCATTGATATTGCTGTTGCACTGTATTGAACAGATATAAGTAATTTAAAAATGTTACTTCAAATGAACGAAAAAAAATGTATTTAAAACAAAAATTGTTAACTTTAAACAACCCAATTTCAGTAACGTGTTATTGTTTCGTTTATAAGTATTGATACCTGATTTTTAAAACAAAAAAGCAATTATGAAATATAACAGAGGTATTTTTTTTTTTTCGTTTATAATTTGTATTAATTTCAATTCAGCAAAATTACAGGAAACAATTCACCCAAATAAAAATCATACCACGAGCAGAATTGATTTTTCACTATTTCTGGAATGTGGCGTACAAAAAGAAATATTGATTGCAATTTTTATAACTTAGCCCACCAAGAAATATATTTGTTTGCAAAATATGTGTTGTAACTTATAAAAATAAGTACACGTAAAAACTCGTGAATTTATATGACAAAATATTTCACAGTCATAAGTAAATAGAATTAATTTTTTTGTCAGTCGCTAATCCAAAAGAATTGGCCCAAAGGCGACAGCCCGTTAACAACAAATACCAATGAAAGGTGGCAAATGTGTGTGAAAATCTCGACAAAAATCACTTAATACTTGGGACATATCGCGTAGTATTTGCGTGTACCTCGTGGCATCCGTCGAATGTATCATAATGGCACGAATAGTGGAAAATGCCAAGGACCGAGGATAATTGGTACGACGTGGCAATTGCGGAACGACGTTAATTAAATCAATTAGGACAGCTGAATGCCTATATGCGATTGGTATGCGCGCGGACTAAGAAGAGGCTGAGAGGGTCGAAGACGACCCGGACGCGATTACACGAACTAACTAGCAATCAGGAAGCTGTCGGCAAAGTTTCTCCGGGAGCTTGCTTCGACTGGCCAGAGTTCCGTAAATCCCGTGGCTGTCCGCTGCAATTGACCAATCTGAACCGCCGCGACTCTTTTTCATCCCTAATTTCATCAAAGAAAAATTCGAAAAAAAAAAAAAAAGTTCTCTCCTGTTTAAGAAACTTTTACCCCGCGAGATCCAGATTGGATAATTTTCTGAAAGACACCAACCCAACCCCGTTGATTGCAGAGAACTCTTAGGTTTTATCGTCGTTAACTCAGTCAGTCGAGCGTTATATGGGTTATCATTAGTTTCTACTTAAGGTAATGCGGTTTATCAATGACGATCGCATTAACATGATAGCATATAGTTTAGTAGCCCTGCGGCTGCGCGTTGTACTCGGTTAAATGTCGTAACTGTAAATTGCGGAAGTTGTATATGTGCATTGAGATAAGTTATTAGACGCGTGTATCTTCGGAGTTTGCTGCTTTAGAATAATAAACGAGAAAAAATGCTTTGTCAAAAGTACTTGCGATCATCATAACGGTTTCAACAAATCGCTTCCCATTCAAGTAAAAAAAGTTGATTTGACGTTTGCTCAAATGACACCCAGTCATAAGAAAAATCTCATCTGAGCTTCTGATCTAATTTGCAATCTGTATATATGTACGTATGAATTTTGTGAGCGGTATAAAGTTTTCTCTCCAGTGCATGATTCCATTCGTCCATTTTTTATGACAATACGGTGATAAAAACGACCTGGAATCAGCCAGTCGAATAAGAAATAAAAAATGAGAACAGAAGCTAACTCGGCACAATTCGGAATTTCTCTCGTGCCGGTGCCAGGATACAACTTCTCTCAGTGACACAAATATCAGACGCCGTAGTTTACTTCGAGTCATTTCAAAAATTAACCCTACCGACACAATTTATAGACCTTTCCAAAACGAAAGCTCCTACATTGCGATTAAGATTAGCGGAAGATTTTTCAATGTTTTATATTTTTGTATAACATTCGAGTTATCTTGAACGTTTCAAATTCACAATTGGAAGTGCTGAATTGATTCATAAAGTTAAGGAAACTTTTGTCGTGCAAAATTTAAGGCGTTATAAATTTAAACATTTCAACTTTTTAGTTAGTCCTCATTCTGACATTTAACCTGTCAAACAACTGTTTAATTAGGCAATAACAAAATTTAATAAAATATAAACAGAAACCTTTTCTTTTTTCTTTTAATTTTTTTATGAAAGCTCTTTTTTACGTTCGTTTCGAGATACAAATGTTCTAATTATTTAGGAACATTTTTCTGCAAATGAAATTAATTTTGCACATACAGCACTTTTATTCGAAACCATTTTGTTTTAAAAGGATTATTTCAGCAAGAAACCATATGTGCAGGAAAAGAAAATTATTCTGCTAAGTGTTAATAAAATAAATCTTTTCTATGGTCTCGCCATTTGCGATTTCATTGTTTCCTCCGCTTCAAATCACTTAAATGAAACCTTTCTACAACCGTGTATGAAAAACACCATGACCTAAAAATGCCGATTCAATGAAAGTTACATCATTAAACTGTGATATATGCTAAAAGCTGCGAGGCTTAAAAATAAAATCCTGAGTTCTGTTTTGTTATTCGCTCGAAATGTTCAAACGCGAAACAAATAAAATATCACTTTGAGGATCCATTTTTTTTTCAGACGATAAAAATAGTACATCAAAAAGAAACCGCATAATCGTTGCTGACTGAGAAAAAAAGAAGGAGAAAAAAGAGAGTAAGTCACCAAAGATGCTGAAAAGGTATATTGGTATAAAAGGTTTACTAAACAACTTTCTTTTGTCTTCCAGAAAAACGAATAATAGGTATTAAGTCTCTCTGGTGCTGCAAACGAAATCCACTTCCAATAAGCATTGAATCAAATATTTATAATGCTGTGTCAGCCATCACGTTTATTTGACTTTATACTGTGAAATAATATTTATACTTTCAAGAAACGCAACGTAGACGTTATAATGAATTACCAATTACTCTGGTTAAGGAGAATTGTCTTTTTCTGTATATATTGATCAGTGATAGTATAAAAAAGAAACAAACAAATCATACTTAACATAAGTAGTGATTTTCCATTCGTCAAGGAATATATATATATATATATATATATAAACAATAAAATGCATCATGATTATTAAATTATTTTCCAATTTGTCGTTCTCTTTAAAATACTTCAATTTATAAAATTGTAAAACATTAAGAATGGATTAAATTATTCTTCTTTGAAAAGAATATCTTTCAGACGCGTGAAAAACAGTTTTATAATTGAACTGCTATTGAAGTTATTGCAGCAATTCTTAGTATTTTAATGATGATGATAAAATTTCCATAAGACAGTTATAGTTCATGTACCCATCGTGTTGAAACACACGTAACATCTACTTGAGCAAACCGACTTTTCCAACTTATTGTTAGTAATACGCATGAATCAGCTGTTTCATCTAGTCGTATACATTTTATAAAGTAATCTATTGAACCGATTTACTTTGTTATCGCTGCCAGCATAAATTTATATTAAAACTTGTACATACAGTTGGCTACACCGCAAGAGTAATTTATTGTATTGCCAATCGTTTTGCATATAATGTAGATACAAAAGTCAACGTCCTCGAGGTATATAGAACAGTGATGTCTGCCATGAGAAAATCGTACGTCTTTAAGTCTGTTAATAATTTAGAGAAAAAGGGGTTTCCTTAACTGTTCATGATAAAATATAAATTGTTATGTATCTGAAGATCTCATCGATTAATTCATCGAAAAATTTACAAAAAGAAAAACTTCACTAAAAAAATTGCAAAAACGAACATCATTAACAATTTACAAAAAGCAACTTGAAGAAAGAATTTGCAAAATCTTTAGTGAAGTTAGATTTTGCAAATTTTTAGAAATGATTATATTCATTTTTGCAATTATCGATGAATTAATCGATGAGAACTTCAGACACATAAATTGTTTTATATTTTCAAATTTCGAACGTCGTTTGAATTGATGATGAAAACATTTATTTCCCTTGGAATAACACTTGAAATGTTACATATGAAATAATAATATTCAACTAAGCAAAACGAAATGATTAATTAATTATTTCTGCATGGATACGTTGGTTGAAATTATCGCGAAGGGTTTATGGAAATATGAAATACGAATTTGAACGTGCGGCAATCTACATTTGTCGAGCATAACAACTTAACAACCGCTACTTAACAATTTCTCATATTCATAGTACTTACAAACAATTAGAAAATTGTATTAATAAAAACGACAACGGTAAAGTAATTTCGTGAGATTCAGTAACGAGATAATTTACGGCTCGTTATAAATAGCGAATTTCATATATATATATATATATATTTAAAAACGCACGGTGAAACGTGCTCTCATTAATTCGTATTAATGAGACGAATATTTTATTTAGAGGCACGCATGGCTTATGACTTTCATTCTACAAGCACATATCTGCATGTAAATTTTATTACAACATACTGATTTTACAACACGACATTTTAATAAAACACGCACATGGATTTCGCACGGAAACTTCGAGCACGAAAATTAATGTTGAATCAAATATTATTATCATAAAAATGGCTCGCATGAAAAGGCCAAAGATCAGATTTTTTTTTGTTCTCTCGTCACACCAAGAAAAATTAATTATTCTTTTATTCCGGATTGTCGAAAAGTTTGCTCGGAAAAGGAACGTAAAGAAAATACGTCAGTCGTCAAGGAACGAGCCGTCAAGGATGCAGGATGTTGTGGCTCCTCGGTGGCATCGTGTCACGAAGCTGCTTTTCACTGTTTGTTGCAGCCTCGCGTGAGAATGCAAATAAAACATCGTGAGCGCGATTCATTCATTCGGACGTCGGGGACGCTCTTTATAAAGCCCCCGTTGCAATAAATATATTGCTCGATCGTACGCGAATATTTCAAGTTATGTTCCCATCTTACTTATTAAGACTTCCAAACAGATGTATTAAACCACACTTCAGCTCAAAAAGGACTATTCTTGTAAAATGCTCGAATGAAATTCGAGTATGAAAGGGAGAAATAAGCCTTTTGAGAAATGATGAAAGAACTCAATTGCCGAGACCAGCCAAAGTGTACGCGTACAAACTTTTCCCAAATTAACAAGTTTAATTTTAAT
>JABFQA010002189.1:0-11776 GCA_022817065.1 Probaryconus sp. ZL-2020 | reverse complement strand
TTAGCAAAAAAAAAAAAAATTGCTAAAAAAAAAAAAAAAAGTAAGATAATGGCGAACTTACCGAAACATTTTTGTCGGCGATTTTTCTTTTCATGGAGGATGGCATACATCAATAAATAACTTCGGCGTAGGGAAAATATTCATATTATATGATTCCACGCTTATTTAATTAAAAAAATACAAACAGAAATTATTTACAAGTGATTAAAAAACTACGAAAATGAACAGGTCACAGAGCGACTCCTGCCAATTTAACCGCCACAAAAGTACGTTGAAGAACAAAGAAAGATGTACCCACAATGCATTAGTACGTCGGAGACGCACGAACTCGACGCGCGTGCGCGCCAAGTATCTCATGAGTGGCGGTAAATTCAAATGCGCTAATTACGATTTTTACATAAAACGGTCATTACAATTGTTATAAATAAAAAAAAATATTACTTTTTAATAATTAACAATGAAAATTTATTATATTTGAATATTTATTTGTTAAAATATTTTGTGTATTAATTATTTAACAGGGATGTACTATGTTATAAGAGAAAACGCGCTTTCTAAAACCACGTCGGTTTTGTTCAAGACGTCAATTTTCGACCGGGCGAAGAGAAAGAGAGGGAAAGACAGTGTGCGTTCTGTCAAACACAAAACTGAATTTATATTTTGACGGGTTTGTCCAATTCAAAATGTCAGTGAATTTATCGGAAAAGTGTCCAGATATAAAAACTTCTTCAATGTTTCTGTAAAAAAGTCTTACAGTAAAGGTAAGCACTGTAAGAAAGTACAAAAATTTTTCTGAATCCAAATATTATTCCTTGTTTATCTTTTGATCTCTCCTGTGTTTTTGTTTTCATCTTATCAATTTTTTTCGTCCACTGTAGTAATGATTAACTACTTTTACGTGATTCAGTTAATTTATTCTGAAAATGAACGTTATCTAATATATTTTTCATTTTGCAAATTCTTAAACATAACCTATTGTTATACTCATCAAAATATTACTTATCATGATTTGCTACGCTTTAAAAAAAAAATTAGTCATCATTTGCCATAAAATTGACAGAATGAATGATTATTTACAACATAATTTATTTGATACATAAAAAGTACAAAAAAGTTAACGTTTTGTATTGATTATATTAAATACAATTTTTAAATTACACAATTTGCACTATTTGTTATTGTAAAATAATTTCAAAAATTGTATTAAATATATAATATAAAATTTTTTAACTTTATAATTTTAGCACTGTAATACCTAACGATGGAAGATGTTAGATTATTGATACAAGAAGAAGGTAGAGCAGCTAGAAATTTAATAGCATTTAATGTGCCTATTGGTTCAAATCATAAAACAGATAGAATCACAAGGAAGCCTCCAAGTGTACCTAGAGTATTACAATCATCCTCTATGAAACATTCTTTAAAAAGTAACTCAAGAGTCAGATCTGCTTCCACTGGACGTGATAAAAAATCTGGTAAAATATGTATTTTACTTCTAAACGTTATTGCATTTACTAATTAAGATATTGTAAATAAAAGACTAAAATATATTTCTTCTTTTTTTTTTTTTTTTTTAATAGAATTTCATGCACGTTACTGGGCATTTTTATTTGGCAATCTTGAGAGAGCAGTTGATGGTATTTACCAAACGTGTGAGGAAGATGAAAATATTTCAGAATGCAAAGAAGTAATAATGGTCTTAGAAAATTATACTCGAGACTTTCACAATTTAATAGAATGGTTCAAAGTAAAATGGGCTTATGAAAGTTCTGCACCTCCTCTTCGTCGTACTCCTTTAGCTTGGGAAGTGAGAAAGACATCACCCTGCAGAATATGGAACTCCAGCATACCTCCAAAACCAAGCAGTCCTCGTCAAAAGTCCAGCCCAACAGGTTACATTTGCAAAAGTCCGGTAGAGCAAACAATTTCAGAAAATAAAGACGAACAAGCCATGGCCAAAGAAAACAAAAGTCCAGAGGACAAGAAGAATTTTGAAATCTCAAATTTGGATATTGAAAAAAGGCGTAATTTTATCAACAAAAGCATCGATGAAATGAAAGAAAAAGCTTCTGCAACGAAAGCTAGTGGTAAAGTTATCGCAAAAAAACCACTGTTAACAAAAAGTAACAGCGATTCAAACTCTGAATCAAAAGAAGCGAAAATGAAAAACATGAAAAATACAAAAAGCGAAACTAATAATGTTAATAGATTGAAAGTGGTGGAGAATGTGAAACCAAATGGTATTAATAATGATGTAAATGAGAATTCTAGAATGAAGAAAAATAATGCATGCGCAGGACCGAGAAGAATAAAAAGTAATAGGGATTTGGAAAATGCAAAAAATGAAATTAACTTGAATGATAAAACTGAGAATAAAGAGTCAGGGGAAACGATAGTTGATAAGAAGAGGTGTACAAATGAGAGCAACGTAGTGGTTAAGAAACAGACTACAGGAGAAAATAGGGAAAATTCAGTTAATAAAATGAATAATAAAAGCATTTTGCGTAAGTCCAGCAGTAGCACAAATTCATCCAATGACACTAATGGTAAATTAAATTCAACTAGGCTAGAGTATTCCACAGTATCGCGACCTAAGACTGCGCAAAATTCTACAGAAATTAGAATGTGTCGTAGTAAAACTACTCTAGGGGTAAAAAGTATGACTGTTTATAATAGAAACGTCACTAGGTCTGTGGCTTTGGCTAGACGAAATTCCAGATGTCAAGTTCCAAATCAAGTAAGTTATTTTTTATTAAAATTTGGATACCATGAAAGAGCATTCGGTAAATTTTTAACATTAATTATTTTGCAATAGGTCACGGAAAGACATTCCAATAAACCTTGTGAACATGGTGACATAAGTACTTCTGAGGGAATATCGCCAAAGCAAAATCCTAACGCTCCTAAAGTAAAAGAAGATGGCGATGGATGGCAAACAGTGCGCGGTCGTTACAGAAGAGGAAGCACGCACAATTTGAACATGTCCACTCGTTTTTACAAGCCAAGTAACGCTACTTCTTTACCAGCATTGTGCATAGAAACTCCATCAGAAAAAAATAAAAAAGCATGTTTCACACCAGATGGGAATCAAAGACCAAAGAGAAGAAATTTGTTAGAAAAAAGTGGTAAAGACTCGAGTAACGAAGTCGAGAAAGTTTCGTCCTGTAATGATATGAATGAGAAGGAGAATTCCAATTCCAAGCAATTTGACACTAGTTATGACATACTGTCGAACGTTGGAAATTTTCCAACGTCCACTTCCATGATTGCAGCTGTTTTCAAAAGCGAAGCCGAATTGCTGGAGAAAAAAATACAACAATTTATGGCAGCACAGGCAGAGAGAGAACGTATTATATTAGAAGAAGAAAGGAAAACAGAGGAAGCAGATTGTCAAAGATCAAAGCAACTATCTGATGAAGAGGCCTCTTTACAGAGGCAAATCATGGAATTGGAATCATCAGAAATTGATGTCGATACAGAAACTGATGAAACTGATGGCGAATTAGTTTTGGAGACAGAAGAGGATAGTTCCATTGCTCCACTTACTATTGAAACTGATATGACAAGTTTAGAAAATAGGTATAAAAAAAATACATTTATAATTTTGCTAAATAAAATTTAAACATATTTTTAAATTAAACGTTTCTAAATTTATGCAACAGGTATGAAAATATGCTCGAAGGAATGTCGTGGGCAGAACGTATGGACACACTGACACAATTGCAAGCCTTAGTCGCTCGTCATCCCGGCAGAGCGTTAGAGTTGCATCAAAAATTGTCATCGCCGTCTCGTAAAAGATCTTTGCCTGAAATGTTACGTCGTTATCAAGCCAAACAAGCGTGCGCCCAAGACAAACGTGAAAAATTAATGATGGAAAAGTCACAACGTTTACGCGAACTTCTCAACAAAGTTGAAGATGTTAAATGCGCCAAAAATCAGCTAATTGAAGACAAAAGATCGAGGATGGAGTTGCGATTGAAACGAGCTGAAGAGAACAGGACTCAACATCTCTTAGAAATTGTAAGAAAAGCTCATGATGAAGATTCAAAATTAAAAGAAATAGCTTTTATTAACGAGTTGGAAGCGCAAAATAAAAGGCATGATTTTATGGCTTTGCGACAAGAGCAAGAAGAAAGATTGCAAGTATGTTCTATTAAAAACTGAAATTAATTTTTCTTATTTTAATATATTTATACATTTGTTTTTTAAGGGTATTCAAGAAGAGCGACAAAGAAGACAAGAAGAAAAAGCTGCTAAAGAAGCTGCTGCAGAAGAACGCAGGCGCGCATTAGAAGCGGAGCGGCAATTACGCATACAAAAGATGCGTCAAGCTCGTCGCGAACGTGAAGAGCGCGTTGGAAAAATGCAACTTGAGAGAGAAAAAGAGAGACAGGTAAATTTCATTAAATAAAAAAAAAAGATTTCATTGATTGTTTATACTTCATTTATAATAATAACCATTGAAAATCTTCAAAGGAACTTGCAAGAGAAAAAGCAAGAGATAGAGAAGAACGTCTTTCTGCATTGTATGCGGCACAGCTTGCAAATCAAGAAGAACTTCAAAAGAAAATCGCTCAAAAACAA
Organism: Probaryconus sp. ZL-2020; assembly: GCA_022817065.1. Taxonomy (NCBI): domain Eukaryota; kingdom Metazoa; phylum Arthropoda; class Insecta; order Hymenoptera; family Scelionidae; genus Probaryconus; species Probaryconus sp. ZL-2020. The sequence continues at coordinate 7,192 of JABFQA010002189.1, read as the reverse complement.
CAAGAATCTGCGAGAAGGCATGTAGAAAACATTGAGCATATTCGACAAAGAGCTGTGGAATCTTCTATATTAAGATCCGAAGAAGTTCCTCCAACTTTGAAATCTTATCCTGCATTTAAACAGTGCTCGCTTTGCCACACCATGGTACGTTATATTATTAAAAATTAAACAAATATAATTATCCAAAATACAAAAAATTAGAAGAAAGGTTTTGTTTCTTTTTCAGATTCCAAACGAAGTTTATCTTTTAAGTCATTTAAAAGGCAAAGTGCATTTGGAAGCAGTACGTAAAGCACACGATGGTCGAGAGCCTTGTCGCGATGAATTGCAACGGTTTAACATAGCGCAAATTCGCGACGTTCAACCACCAACGAATAATGCAAATAATTCTGACAACAAAGCAGCTAAAGAAAAGGCAAAAGCTTTGAAACGTCGCAGTCGAAAAATAAAACAACGCATGGCAGCGAGAGGCCAAGAGTGGGACGAACTTCATAAAATTGAACCCTCAAATAATAAAATAGAGACCACGCAATCAAATCAAGAGTCGACTATCAAAAACAAAATACGTCGAGCATTGAAGGAACTAGATAAATTGGCACAAAATCATGCAAAGAGCAGTTGGTCCAATGTTGCCATTTCAAATGCTGAAAGATTTTTGGGTGATTTATCTCGTAATTTGTCAATATGGGTACGTTTAGAAATAATTCTTAATCAAATAAATGCTTTTTTTTTTAATAATTTCAAATTAAGTTAATTCAAAATTTCACAAATTAACCCATCATGAAATTATCTTTTATTTTGGAATTGTATATTCAAGACTAACTAATGTATTTTCTTTCTAATAAATAAAGCATTCATGATTGATTGTTATTAAACGATAGATAGGTATTGAAATATGTGAAATATTTGCGTTTTAGAATCCAACGAATCAACAATCATTTCGGCTACTTAATGGTTTCGACATTTTGACAAATTTACTCAATCTCTCTCTAAATGGACAAACTACGTCGCACGCGTTACCAAATAAGTAAGTCATATTTTTTAAAGAGATAATACGATAATTCATTTATTTAATGTTTTATTCATAAATTGATTATGCCTGTTATCTATTAAAGTGAAGAGAAGTTAACTTATTATTTATTACTTATCTGTTACTATTATTCTAATAGAAAGTATTTCAGTTACAGTTCAGATGTAAAAACGTTTGGTATCTTTAATTTTTACAGGAGTATTGTGTCCATTTGCAAAGTCTACAAAGCTGTGTTACACGACAATCTAGAGAATATCGAATTCGTTTTAATGGGCAACAAAATATTAATTATTCTGGATCTTTTACTGCAACGTTTAGAAGTAAGTTTTTTTCTTTTCTTTTGTTTTATTATGATAATTTATATCATTTACAATTAATTAACGTTAAATAATTTAACAAAAGATTTCATAATTTATTGCGGACGTATCGGTATTAAATTTAACGAATACGTGTCTATTTCATGACATGCAAGTGCCACGCAAAATGGAAGTTTATATGAAATGATATTGATGAACCAAAATTTTTTTCTTCTTTTCTGCGTACTTCCGAGACGTGATACAGGTTGGCGGGGTTTAAGGAGGTATTTTACTGTCAACTTGTCTGTCCTGTCGACTCTGTCAAAATAAGGATTAAGAGTCTTAAAATTTATTTCGCTTCACATGCAACGAACATTCTTACCGCGATCGTTCACAGCACGCAGGGATCATTAACGTTTCTACGTTGGTAAAGTTTAATCGCATTCAGCATCTATGAAATATTTTTATCATTATCCGTGTTGTTTTACATTCTTGAATATAAAATTTGCAATGCGGTTTTAAATATTGGATTAGACGGAGATAATTACTTCACATTCAAATGAGAAATTTATGATTATTAAATGTAGTTTAATCTCATATTTATCACCGCTTTTTCCGTAACAATTTGTTCTTGAAAAATGTATGCTTGAAATTCAGACAATATTTTCTTCGTTGGGATAACAAATTTCGTTGATTCCTTTCTTCCTCTCGAGCAACATATCTTTGCTTAATGGCGCGCGTTCCCTATCTGACGGAAAAATATTTGTAGACGGTTCCTAGACTCGCAGGCAAATTTGAGTCATGCAAATTAAAATGCGCAGTCCGCAGAAAAGTTATGACTGCGAGATAAAGCAACTGATGGAGCCATATAAATTCTACCATAAAAATTCGTTGACATTAGCATTGGACGATAACGTTTTGTCTAATCTAGAGAAATTCACCAATACCATTACAATAATGTTGTCTAAAATATTTTAATCATAAGCTGTGGAATTGCCTTAACTATCCCAATTCTTAACAACATTTATAATTTTACAATCTTTTAAGCTTCAATAATCATTTTTGCTTAAACAAAAAGAAAAACTGTACAAAAATCACATGAAATCTTTTTTTTTTCTATGCAAAAATTGACAAAATGATAATGGCAAACATTTTGGCGAACAACGTCGTTTGAACATGTAATCATTATTCGTTATTTCTATTCACAAGTTCGAAATGTACATAAATTATGAAATCGGCGTTCGATTGCGGAGAGTTTCTTTTATCCCCGAAACTCGTTGCGCTATCACGAGGCTTGAATTTGTGGTCGTGTGTGCGTGTGCGCGCTCGTTGGTGTCGTGTCTTCACGCTTCGTAGGTATAGCACTGGTTCCCTCCTCGAATATTCCCCTTTTCCCTTCCAGCAAATGCATTAGCGGCGAAAGAGCTTTTAGTGACGTCACGTAGGCTAGGATCCTTGAATCGTACGGAGAAAGAAAAAAAGAAGAACCAAAGAAAGAGGGCGAACCAACGATATTTGTGTATGTGAATATATACTTCGGTCTGAGCATCGCCAACAAATACAGTCAAACTAATCTTTTGTCTTCTTCTGCGAATTCCTTTTTTCCTCTTATTCTTATACTTCACACAAACTTATTTTTACTATCGTGCCTCTTTCTCTCTCGTTTGAATATCTTGTTTAACTTCACATTTATGACTATTGTCGTATGTAGAATTCTTGCAGTTTTATTCGCACTTTTATAAAGTACGAATTCTATTTATTACATTTAATAGCGTTGATTTTTTTATGCGCAGAAAATTTACAGACAAGCAGGAAGATCGCAAGAATTATTGCAGTACTTTTTAGTGGGGACTACTTGTAAGGGATGTTTTTTTTTTTTTTTTAAATGTACCCTTTATTTGTATGTTTGTAAAATATTGAGAAAGAGGTATCAGAATAGTTTCTTGGTTGAATAATGGAAAGGATGGGCCCTCACCAATACAGATGCGGATTATTGTCGGGTTGCAAAGGAGTTTGCAAATTCGTGTAAATCGTAGAGGAAATCGGTCGTTCGTGCGCTATAGAGATTAGAGCGCTTCGAAACTGGTCCTCCTCTTTACCGCGCCATAAATATAAATAAACTTGTCTCCGAAATCCGACTGAATCTACAAAAAGAGACGAAACTAACTGGCGTTGCGGCCGACCTAATGAACGCCAGCAGTTTTAGAAGGACGAGTAATCATCGATTAACAATTAAGTCGGAATCTTCATTTAGCTTCTTAACATTCGCATTAGGTTGTTTTTGAGGAGAGAGAGAGAGAGAGAGAATTTGCCTCTATAAAAATTATCATTTTTCTTGTAGACTTTTCAATATAGGAATTGTGGTACATAAATAAGTTTCTATTATAAATTATAAATAGGATGATAAAAGGTTTTCTATAATTGTTATTAGATTAATCAACATATTTTCAATAATAAGAAAGAAGCTGCTTTAAAACACATACATAATTGATAGATTAAATGGCTAAGAGCTTTTAATTTTGCCGTGTAGTGCATTGAGAGAACGCATAATTTATAGATGGTTTATACATTTTTTAAAATTGCACTGTCAATAACAATTTCACGACGTTAACAATAGCATTGATTCTTATATGAATGTTGAATAATTACAGCCATCAGTTTACTTTATTAGTTTTATGTAACAGAAATATCTCATTTGGTCACATTTTCGATACGGAAATTATATTTATAAGATTGAAAGCCTCGATGAGCAGATCTGCACGTACGTTATTAGTTTGGCATTACGAAATTTTCTGCACAGTCAAAGTGTATTACTTAGCATTCAATAATACATTATTATGTTTATAGATCAATTAATAATCCAGTATTATCATAATGCATTCGAATCTTACCTAATTACACTAAAGTTTCATATAAAATATTCTTGATATATGAGCGCATTTATATTTAGGAGCTTACGGATAATTATAAATACAAGTTTATTTGGAACGCGCAAATTCCATTATCACATCTGTATTTCAAACGTTACGAACATTCTTAAAATAGTTTTTCATCCATCAAATGTAGTCATCCTTTAATTATGCATCGACGGCTAGACAGGTTTATAATGAGTGAGACAATACATTTATAGAATTTGTAATTTTTTATTTTTAAAAGATTATTTTTTTTATTGTTTCATAAAAAATTTAGTTAATGTTAGTTTATAAGTGCAGGAACGTTGAAAAGGGTTTTAGAATAGAGATTCCTAATTTTAGGAAACTAAAATGATAAGAATATATTTGTATGTGGTGATGTTACTGACTGACCGTACTTTTATATTTATTTTAGGCAGTAACTAGTCTGGATGACAACACTCAAGCTCAGGAAGCATCTAACAGTACGACCGGAAATGGAGCTGTAGTTACAGGGGTGATTCAGTTGCTCTGCTGCCTCATCCCTGAAGTACCCAGTGAGTACTACGATGCTACACATCAAGCTCGCCTCCAGGATATCGTCGGGTAAGAATTACCTCTCTGTTTAAAAAATATCCATAGAAATAAATAGAAATTGCGAAACATTTAAACGTCGCAAAAAGCTTTGAAGTATCCGCAGTATATGAAAAAGGAAAATCATTTATCCGAAATTTGAAGGACTTGCATTTTACTCGTTAAAAATGAGAATCAATTTTTCAGAAACGTAACATTTCTGAAGTACGATATTTCAGTAATATTTTCAGTGAATATTTTACGTCGATCCATAAATATTTGATCTTCTGGAGCGTACACATAAATGTTGCTTCCTTAAACATAAAAATCTATTCCACAAAATGTACTGAAAGTCTTACCAAATATTCAAGATGAATTTTTGTAATTATTTTGTTTTTTCTTTTAAGAAGAAAAAAGATTAAGGTAAGATATAGTTTGAAACATTGACTGTGATTATTTATTTGGAATGAAAAAAAAAAAAGAAAGAAAGAAAAAAAGAATTCGGCAAGACAAATATTGGCTCTGGCATTTGTTTGTGTTATTACGTATTGCTGGATGTCTTGGCTGTCAAAATGTGGCGTAATTCCCAGTGCTAAAATTATGAAGGCACGTCGACCACCCTCGAGGCAACGCGAGGTGCCAGTAGTCGCTACCGGAACTTAATCAATGAGAGACGTCTAGTTTTGATCAGTAGCACATTGCAATCTGTTTGGCTTGCATCCTTGCGATCCGATCCGAGGCCGAACGACGTCTGCCACCTGGATCAACTTCCTCCGCGTGACACGACCTCCCATTAAGCCACTGCTAAACTCTTGCTTTTCAATCTTACTCGACAAGTATCTACATCTTCATAACTTGATTTTTCGTTTTACAATTTTAATTGCCTAAATCTTTATTCGGTGGAATCAATGTTATAATCCCCTAAATTCCTGCACTTAAAGATTTCGTGTATTTCAATTATATTGCAAAAAAGTAGATGCCAAGATTTTGATTGATATTACAGAGAGTTTATTGACAATAATGAACAACTGAATTGCAAATAAATTCAGATCAATGAATCATTGACCGTCCGGATGAATAATTACTTCAAATTTCAACTTTTCGGATGTAAACATGACGTGACTATTAACAATATTGTTGCAATGATTGTCAAAACACGTAACACATACATAGATACAGACATATATATATTTTTTGCAACCCTTCAATTAGTCAAATAAAGCTCGTTATTATTTGTGCAACATACGAAATTAAATATAATGTACTATTATTTATTGAAAAGCGAATTATCTGCAGGCATTTTGCTAATTATGGAAATGCACTTTAATTCCATTACGAAGGTTTTAATTAATATATATCGTCTGTTCGATTTTGATTTTAAAGTATCCTTTTATTCAAATTATGAATTTACATTATTCGCGGGCGATAAAGAATACGATATTATAAGGAATAATATATTGTAAGGGTGGTGAGGGGTTTTGGGGGGGGGTATGGAAGGGGAATATCACTTATCGTACATTAATTTTGTGCGCATTTATTCAATTATGTTTATTAATTATTAATGAACATTACGTAATGATTTATACTTTGTGCTCTATATTCATGAAATATAAACTATAATGTTTAAAAGGCAGTCACATTTAAATTTCATTTCTACGAATAGTATACATTACGTTCCTTTCAATGAAAAGTTGTTCATTACTCGAAGTCATTAATTTATGCTATTTAATTCGCACTAATTTATGTTTACAGTTATTTTGATTTACGAATGCGATTTGTTTCAACAATTTTGCTTCAAAGTAAATAGCGGACAACATTTTTTTTTTTCGTATTTTTTTTCTGGTTTTCTTCTTTTCTTTTTTTTTTTTTTTTGTGTGAGTATGTATTCTTGAGAAAAAAGTTTTTCAATTTCTCAAATAGGGACACAATATTTTAACAAAACTTTTCATTAGAAATATTGCTGACATGGCAAAGTTCAGTCATAATTGCAAAGCTGAGAAAATATTGCAACGTGCAATGTCATAATGCACCGGGGGGAAATTCTTTTCAAAAACGCTGTCAGCAATATTTTCGTACTTTTCGATTAAACAATCAATATCACTCAGTCCTTATGCATATACTAATCTGTAAATGTCTATAACCGTGCGCAATCAACGCGCACTTTGAATTATTAACAAGGAATTCGATATGCCTGGCTGAATATTATTATGATTAATTTCTTGAAAAAAAAAAAGCTAGTCATGGTTTTTACTCAACGTTTGAGCTCGATGCGTAAGCTAGACTGGCATTGATCTTCCATTAATCTACAGCAATCAGATCTTGCGAATAGACGCTTTCTTTGCTACATTTGTTGTTCTCATAAATTTCATTTCATGTTTTTATTCTAGGTCTTGGGAAATTTA
>JABFQA010002188.1:0-11780 GCA_022817065.1 Probaryconus sp. ZL-2020 | reverse complement strand
GATAGAACATAAAGATACAGAACGTATAATGTACATATATTATACGTATATTATACATATTAGAGCTAAATATAAGCTAAATGACCATCTATTATACGTATAATATACGTAGTGTTCTATTGGGGTAATGATTAAGTTATAATAAAAACTATAATTTATGATGTTGTAGGTTTTACAATAAATGCACGATCGTCCCCGAGTTATCAATAAATATAATAAATTTAACTATAGGATTTCTTTCAGTGCGATAGTTATGATCTAACCTTACTGTCATTGGAGTAATGTTATATCTTTTATACAACACGTACAAACAAAACGCCACTTTGTTGGTTAGTTTGTAGTGCACAAAGTAGCCGTTTGGCGACAAGACAATAATGACGTAACTTTACTCTTTTACTCGCTTCGCTCGTGCCGCCATATACGCACTCGTCCGCATTTGCCAACTTACCGCACTTGGTGCACAATATACTATTAATATTTAATACAGTATTTTTCTAAGTGTAGTTGCCAGCGTTCGCATTTTGCTTGCGTGCTACCCACACTGGATCCATTGAAAAGATATGCACGAATCTACATTTGCGATGCTGCGCCAGCAAATGTGCACCTTCTTACATGGTATATGGTAGCACTGAGTTGTGTTAGGTATTTCGTTATCCGTTTAAGGAGATATCAAGACACTAAGCACGAAGCGCTTGAGCATCAGCGTTATATATATATATGTTTAATAAAATCAAATTTAGTTTTTAAAATGCAGTTTTCAATTACAAAAAATTTTGCAATAAAATATTTCTCAAAACCCTCATGAATTTTTTTTAACTTTAATTAACCTTAATTTACCAAGGGAGGACTTAAGTACCCGATCCTTTCAGAGATAGGCAGAAACAAATATAATAAATAACAATTACAATAAAATAGCACTACACGAAAAACAGTTGTAGGAAAAATTACTGTAGCATTTAGGAATCGAGACGTATCGTGTCACCTGTTTCAAAAATTAAAAAATGTTTTCTATAAATTTTCGTAATAATTTCAATAATAATTTTCAAATTAAAATTACAATATTTCGAGCCTTCATCATCCCTAAAAGCACATAATAGCCTAAACGTTCATTGAACATTGCACTTGCAAGAATTCTCTCTGGAAAAAAAGGCATGTCTTCGAAAAATACTAACATGCAAACTTACTACACTGAAGTAATACAATATCAACATGCAATAACACCACAATAATGTAGTATAAAAAGAATGTATCCCATATTTTTGTAATGATACTATTTCATCATACCCGCATATGACATATTCAGTAACAGCATGATGAATTGTTGCGGATTGGTAACATTGAATATTCCTTGACATTTGGTTCCAGTAGTATTATATTTTTTTAATACAATTAGCAGGTAGAACTCTTCCGCATATTCCTATAAATATTTACTTGTTTATAGTTAACTTAACTGTACAAGTAGGTTGTATGGGTATAGTGATGGTATTTTACAGTAAGAAAGTTTTGAACGGTTATGTTGAAGTAAACGAAATGCATATAAAAATTTGTATTAAAGCATTTCAGTTAAATCTTGTGCAAATTATATTATAAGAAATTTTTTTCTCACGGAAGTGGGTATACCTTAAATTTGCTATTTTTAATTTAAAAAATTCCCCTTTTATCTGTTTAATCTGTTTGTTCATTAATTTACAATGATGAAACAGAACATTTCTTCATTCAAAAGAAATGGCTTTTCAGTAATGCACTAGTCTGGCCGCGTTACTGCAAACCGCTCGCTTTAGCATCAAATTCGCGTCAACTTGCGTGTGAGCCTCAATTCAGAAGAACGAAAAGGGTCAACTTGCGCAAGTGGACGTCAGCTACATGTAACATTGAGTGTTCATTGTGAATTCACCCTTAAGCTGCTGCCTTCACATGCCAAATGGGCTAAATTAAAATACAGATAATTTCTACATATTATTTGGTGAAAATCATTTCTATAGGTTCTTAAATGTACACTTGAACTTCCTTAAGAGCAAGTGGTAAGGACTGCAAATATTTCTAACAGCGAAAATGGGCTTTTCAAGTTTTGGAAGGAATTTTTTTAAAATTGAATTTAAACATCAATTCAATATAGTTAATTTTTACGAACACATTTATAATAATGATTTATTATTAAATACATAAGTCATTATTTCATTAATTAATAAAATATTGTTGCTCTTAGGAAGAACAAGCTTGTGCTCTTGGGGAGGTTTTTGCTCTTGAGGATTTTGTTCTTAAGGAGGTTCGAGTATATATAATTTTTGCAAATTAACTCTGTTCTTTGTCATGAGAAAATATTTTGTTCTCTCTCAAAATATGGCATGTTCTTCTCTCATATCTCACGTTCTTCTTCATGTGAAAGTATATGTACTGACGGTTACGGTAAAGTAGTATAAGAAGGAATCAGTTCAATACGAATAAACCGGACAAACAAATCATTTTAAATATGTCCATAATTAATGAAATATTGAAAAACACATTTAAGAATGACATTACAGCTGTAAGGAACCTTCGAGAAAATGCACTAAAACAAACATCTATAACCGCAGCAGATAAAAAACTTCTATTGCACAAAACATATTAAATAGATTTATACATTTCAAATATAAAAGTTTCTTAAATATTGTAACTAGATTTTCTAGTTATTTTCTAGTCGCAGTTTTCTCCCAGTTGATAGACAATCTAACATGAATTTTTGGAATCAATGTCACCCAACTACACTAAAAAAAAATACTAGGTTAAATCAAGGAAAATCGAGTTGGTTCAACTCCATTTGGCTTGAATCAAGACAAATATACTTGAATCAAGTATATTTATACTTGATCTGCAAAATATTTTTTTCAGTGTAGTTTGTTAACCCTGTTTCAAAATATAATCAATGAAGATTTTTCACTGAAGGTCTTCTCTAAAAAACATGTGTCTGCAGTTTACAACGTTTACTTAGAATGTGTTAATATAATCGAATTAACGAAGATCGCTCCCGACTATGCTAATCAAACTTACGTGTAAAACTGTATGTTAGATTAATTATTTATAATAATATTAATAATTATTGTTCATAATATAACATAATTTTCAGGACCACATTAATAATTTCAATTATGCAGTAAGTGAAATGTAAACAATTTAATATTTCACTTGTCTAACTGCGTTGATAACCTAGAACAGGACTCAATGTGTCAAATGTTAATTGTTTACTTTGTTAATTGTTTCATTTCTAATATTATTCTAAGTTTTGACTTTTTGAAGAGTATAAAATCTTAAATTTTATTTAATAAAATCATTACATCAATTTTATTCAGCAGTAACAGAAACTTTGTTTAAAATTCCCGCCATATTCAAATGATACCCCGATAGAACACATCTTATAATTATACGTATATTATAAGTACATTAGATAGACATTTAGCCCTTGTACGTATAATATACATATAATATACGTATAATATTTTTATGTTCTATCTGGGTATAACCTTGCTGCTTAAAGTACTTCCCCATGATGGCGGACAGACGTCAACAAAATATATCATGTTTTAACAACTTTAATTCAATATTACTAAATTTTTAAACGTCGGATCATCTTTATTCACCTCACTGAGAAAAAAAAGATGTGTGCCAGGAACTGAATTGTAACTTTCTGTGAAATGAATTACACAATTGTTTCAACTGAATTTTAGTTAACGAAACTAAAAATTAGTTTCTTCAACTAAAATTCAGTTGAATCAAGTTCATTCCAGTTGATTGAAATAATACGTATTCGAATCAAATAATACATAGTTGAGTCAACTATCAAAAACAGTTGCATGTATTTAACTACCGAAAACAGTTGTCTGAACTATATTTCAATTCGATCAACTATGATTTTTCTCAGTGCTCTCAATCAATTATAAAGAGTTTAATTAACATATAATTCATTTACTAAACATTTATCTTGGATTTAAATGCATTAAACAAAATCGTTCTCTGCAATTCCAGAGGCGCACTACTATATAACACATGTTAAAATCTGCATTTTTAATTTCAAATATCTCAGCTTCTGGACGTCAGGTAGTCTTTAAATTTCGTGGATCGATGACTTTGTATATAAATAATAAATTGAAAAAGGTTTCAAGTCATTATCTTGGAATGCTTCTAAGGATCGATCTTCTTTAAATGATTATAATATGATTTTAGAAACTGCATTTTCAAAACGTTCGAATTTAATTTTCAAATATTACCATCTAATGATCATTTTTGTAAATTATAAATTGTCATAGAAAATGGATATTGAAGTAAATTACAGCACCTTCATCGACAGTAATTAAATACCGTAATTCTTCTTAAGAAAAGGCATGGAACCCTGAAGTTAGTAGAATTCACCTCGAAAAAGGGTTTCTTATTGGTTGAAGAACTTGGAATGTTAACTGTTGTAAAATTAATAAAGTTCTGACGATTAAAAAAGGAGATAATAGGATTCAAATTGAATCTCATGTGAAATAGGTTTGATTGATATGGAAGTTGAGAAGAAAATATTTTGATTCCCAGGTAAAAGGGTTAATTTAAATGTTGTACATATCACACTTTACCATAAGGACGCGCGAAGCACGTTTCACACCTAGTAAATCGAAAATTTAGATTTACTAATTTAGATTCTAAATATACATCTTTCACAATAAAACAGAGGAGTTGAATAAGCGTTAGGTCAACATTAAGAAAAAGTTATCATTTGGTTTGTTTAACGTTCATTGAAAAAATACCAGATTAAATTTATCCAAATCGAATCGAATTCACTTGCTTTTAGAACTGAATACGATCAATCTTATTGTTATCTTATTTTTACGTAGTTACATTAACTAGATACCACAGTCGAGGCTAAAGAATAAATCAATATTTATATCAGCGGTAGGCAAACTCTTGCCCCTGAAGCTCGAGTATCCCCCCCCCTTGTACTAGCTGCGATCCCCTCCACCGTCAAGTAGCTTCTTTTTTAAAATAGAAGGGGCTGCTGTATTCATAGTGGAGGGGGAAACTTTAACACGACTATCGCCTTATGGTCGACTTGGTATTTTTAATTAAATTTATAAATAATATTTGTTTATTTATAATAATCAATTTCTAATATTTATTTATATTTATTTTACTTCATTAATATATTTATTAGTAATCTGGTATCGAATTAGTTAATTTCTCGTTTTTGAAATAGTACTTGAGAAAACTCAAAAATCTCAGAATTGTTTAAAATTTTAAAAAATTACAGTCGTCGACTGTAATTTTGCAAAGTTTCAGAAGGATTGTCTATTTAGAAGCGAAGGTATTTGCCTTCAAAAGTGCAAAAAATAATATTAGCTCTTATGGAGTAAGGTCTTACGAGCATAGTTATTTCACTATAACATCAAAACTAAATTTTAAATTTATATGAAAAATAGATATGTCTGCTTAGAGTTTAACCCTTTCGTTCACCGTGTTCAACATTTTGTACATATCTTAAAAAACTTAGTAATAGAATTTTGTTATTATTATTCTAATTAGATCAAGATTATTATGTTACATATTATCATCATTGTCTTAAATATAATGAAACACAAAATTTTAATGAAAATCATAATATTAAAGTTACTGCAAAAAATGAAAAAAAAACATTGTTTTCTATTTTATATTAAAAAAAAGTTTCATTTATTCATAAAAACGTAATTTATGCACAAAGAAATCAATTTTAGGCCACAGAAAAAAAATAATGAAAGGATTAAGTGATAAAAGAATCAAAGTTTGATACAACGGAAAGTTGAAAGCCGATTGTTTAACAAGTACAATCAGCTTTAAAAATTCAACTAACATTTCACGTTTTTCATAAATAACCCAGTAAAATTTGATTAATTACGTAGTTTTCTACTTGTTATATATCTAATACATAATTGATAGTTAAAATTTCTTTAAATTTCCGTTGTACATTATTTTCAGTTTCGAATATGACTATCTCGCAAGTATTACCTTCAGAAATTAAATACTTCGATTTTTCATTTATAGAATTAGTTTTGATTGTTTGAAGAAATTAGAAACAAACAAAATTATGTTTATATATTAAACTGTTAATTATTAATACTAAATTGCATTGAAAAATTTTATGTTATAAAATAAATTTGCCATCCTGAAATACTTAAGAATAAGTGATTTATTTATATATATAAATTTTACTTAAAAAAGTTAATTATGTTATAAAAAAACTGTATTAAAATTAGAATTAAAATGAAACACTGATAAATTTCGTGGCATAAACCTCCACGTGGTAAAATCTAAGCAATTATTATTGTTATATGAAAATAATGTATATTTATCGTATGGCAATAATTAGCATTTCATTTTATAAAGTAAAACAATTATGTATAAATATAATATATATAAATTATATATAAATAAATAAACATTTAAATAAACATAAACAAACTTTTAAATATGTAAATTTAAATATACCAACTCGAACGTAAGGCGATGGTCGAGTTAGAGTTTCCCTATCCACTGCAAATACAGAAGCCCCTTCTACTAAAAGGGAGTTGACGCTTATCGGTGGAGAGAATCGTAGCAACGACATTGTGGGGAGGGGGGGGCAGCTGGAGCCTCAGGGGCACGAGTTTGCCCGCCACTGATTTATATGTTCTATGCTGTGTTGTTTAACGTTGTTTTACCCATCATTATTTATAATTGGGAGGGCTTGGCGACCCCTTAATTAAATAAAATTAAACGTAAAAAAGTACAATACTAAATTATTTTCATTTTTAATATTCGTATTCCGCGCCAAAATTGAGTGAACTTTCGATCCACTTTAACCTTTCTTTGGTCGCGTCTTTTTCAGTATCATTGTCGCGCATCAACTTTTCCAGTCAATTTTCTCTTTCTACTGAGAGCCCAGCCGATAACGCGACCAACGAAGTGTTAGAATCAATTTCATAATATTTCATCATCATCATTAACGTTATCCATTCAATTCCATTCTTCGATAAATATGCATTAAAAATAATAATATAAATAATGTTTTTTTTTGTTTATTAATAAGCAGCATTATTCAGATCGGTTTATATTTTTATATTTATATTTTCCTAGCACTGCTTTCTACCAACTTCATGTGTCACACTAGCGTTACTCTCTTCAACTGCAGGTGACACACTTTTGGCATTACTAACTGCAACTTCAAGTCAATCATGAATTTTTTAAGAATGAAAAATCTTTATTTAATTTGTATAAATTATTTTCACTCAAGAATCTTCACAAATGATTTTCATAAAATAATTGTTATAAATTATCTGTATTAAAGAACTTTGGAACTTCACTGTAAAATTTTATCATGTAATTTTGTTAATTTCATGACTTGGTATAAGTTATGAATGATAGAGTACAACTTAATATTAGAAATATAGAACAAAAATATACTTGCATCTAATTTCGTCTGTATTGTGAATAAAATCTAAGTGTATTGAATTTAATTTCAGTCAAGTATCAGACAAACTCACAATAATTTTACAATATATTTATTTCAAAGGTAATAAAATCAGCCCTTATGAAGCCTATAAAAAATGGACTTTAAAAAAGAAATGTTGAAACTTACTGGTGTATTTTCTCTATCATCATTTGATGTTTCCGAGTCGTTTACGCTTTCGTTCAAATTCACTTCATCTGTACTTCTATCACTATCAAGGTCATCATTTTGTGAAACATTGCCGCTACTGGAAGACAAAGTTTTCAGTATTCTTCGTGATGGACAAGGAATCCTTTTTCCATTATTTATTCTTCTATCAATTTCTTCTTGATTTTCTAAGAAAAGATAATTCAATAATTTTTAGTAAACATAATAAATACAGTGTTATTGGAAATGAATGAGCATTCATCATCCTTTTGATGATTGCATGATTTGATTATTGAATTATTAAATGTTTGAATAATTACATGATTAAGTAATCATATAATGATCAGATGACTGGTAATTAGATGATTTTATTATTACATGGTTCGATGCTTCATCATTGTACAATTCGATTATAAATAACCCTTTCAGTAAATTTGTCCATTGTAATGGACAAATGTACAAAATTTATGTTTTCAGTTATGTTGCATATAAAATTATTTTATAAATTATTGTTTTTAAAAATAATAGTATCCACAACTAAATGATAATACTTTATCTTTTTTTAAGTTGTTAAATAATTTAGTTATAATAAAAAATTTAAAAAAGAAATTCGTTTTGGACAAAATGTCATATTTTAACCATGAAAAGATAAACAAAATGATAAAAAATGATTTTCCTTCGTTATTAGAAAAGTTCCACTCAAAGTGATAAACCAGTAAACTATTGCATATTAAGAAAAATGTAATTCATTTATCAAATCTTAAATAAAATCTTAAGATTGGTATGCGTAAGAAATTGTGACGTTGTCTCTATGAATAAAATCTGAAATCAAAATTTATAGATGAAAATTATCGTTCGTCAATGAATAAGTAAACAAAAAATAGATAATTTTCAGTAATATATTAAATTTAAATTTAATATTCGTAAGAACAGACGATAAAATGTTTATTATAATTGTAAT
The DNA here is from genome assembly GCA_022817065.1 of Probaryconus sp. ZL-2020. NCBI lineage: Eukaryota > Metazoa > Arthropoda > Insecta > Hymenoptera > Scelionidae > Probaryconus > Probaryconus sp. ZL-2020. Next base: position 3,201 of record JABFQA010002188.1, on the reverse strand, counting down.
AATTATTATTATTATTACATGCAGAATAAACAGGAAAATTAATTTTTTGTTAAGATTTGTTGATATCCAAATATAATCAGCAATGTGATCGTGGAGAAATAATTGATATCGATTGATATTCATTCATATTTGTTGATATCTATTAATTTATAACTTGACAAAGTTAAATGTTTCTATGAACCTTTGTAGAAATAAATTTGTCTGAAAACATCTGGAAAAGTCTGAAATATTCTAAATCATGAAGACATTTTCAAACTTTTTCAGATGAAGCCTGAAAAAGTCTGAATTTCCAACTTCAAGAGGTTTTCATAATTTTTCAGACTTTTTTCAGACTTTCTTCGACTTTGTAAGACATTTTCAGACTCGTGTCAGACTTTTTCACACAAATTTATTTTATCAACTCATCCCATTTTTTTATTAGAAAATCAACATTGAAAAATACTGAGAAATTGATTTTATTAAAAAATAGTTAAAATGATCTTCGTTGAAGAATCATGAAATATAAAATTTACGACACAATAAACAAAAAATGATTTTATAGATAACTTATACACTGGGAAAAATCCAACAGTGCATCAGTATTGAAACCAACGCTAAATTCACATTGGTAAAGGACGAAAATATATAAACATTAAAAACGAAAAAAGATGAAAAAAAGTAAACATACACTGTTTCATCTTTTTTCGTTTTCAATGTTTATATATTTTCGTCCTTTACCAATGTGAATTTAGCATTGGTTTTAATGTTGATATAGTATTGGCTTTTTTCCCAGTGTACATAAATGATTTTAGAAAATGTTTAATGAAGTGATTGTGAAAAATGTTTCATGCTTATTTATATAGATTATTTATTGCAGACACTCAATGAAAAGTCTTTGGTGAAGATGAAACTTATTTCATGCTGATAATTCGTAAAAACTATCTAATCTTTAGAGATGCTTTTTACTAAGGAATCTTAATTAATGATCTTCGAAAGTAATCTACGGAAATAATTTTCAAAAAGAATCATTAGAAATTATGCTTTAAATAAAAATCCTTAGGAATAATCTTTCTTAAAATCTATAAAAATTATTTTCACAAAATAATCGTCATGAACGAATGTTAATAGAAATGTATAGAAATTATCTGTACCAAAGAATCCTGAAAAATAAATTTAACCAATAAATATTTAAAACTGTTCTTCATAGGAAAAATTTCCAACTAATCTTAAGAATTGTTTAATGAAATGATTGTCCAAAATTTATATTCAAGATTATTTATGAAAATTTATGTCTAAAGATAATTTGCAAAGAATTATTTAATTAACACTTTAGAAGATTCTTTAATGAAGATTTCAATTCAATTTTATTAATTTCCAAATCTCATCATTTATTTTACATTAACGTTTGTATAAGTTTAATAACAACAATAAATTGTAACAATAAATGGTAACAATAAATTGTATTGTTACTTAAGGTTGTTAATACCATTGAAAGTTTATAAAATTTTCAAGTTCTATAATGTCTTTATCAGCTTTATATACATAAATCAAATAAAAATCAGAAGTTTTCATTTTTTTAAATCATTGTTTTCATCAACCATGATATTTATGCGAATCATTTCTGTTTAGTTCCTGAATATTTTTATATATTGCACATAATTTAACAAAATTTATTTACAAACTATGTGATTATAAACATTAAATTTATAGCAAAACGTTTTTAATTTAAAATTGAACCTCTGTGATGAAACACTCCCCAATGACAAAGAAAATGGAATTCACATTTTGTACACAAACCAAGGGCATTAGGAAAAGAGAGGTTGAAGGTTAAATTTAATTGAATTAAATCAAATAAAAAGAATGAAATAATAAATTATAATTAAGGAACTATATAATTGGTTAATGAAATGAAAAAAATTTATTCATATATCTTTTTTTTTATTACCAATTTCTACTATCCTTTTTTATTATTACCAATTTTTGATACCCTTTTTAAACCAACTATTTATTGTTTTTTTAACCTGCTATTAGATTTATTTTCAATAATTTTTCATTTTACACTTACTTGCAAGCAGGAGGACAATTCCAGCTGAATATTCTTGGCAGTCGGGCGAAATGCGAATTCTGTACTGCTTACAAGAATCAAAATCCTGCTGGTTTTTTGGTTTGAAATTTTTAATCCACTTCACAGGAACAGATTTTTTGCGGTTACTGTCTAGATACATTATATATGCAAAACGGATCATAATGAGCACTTTTCAGTAAATTAAAATAAAAAGAAAATACTTCACGAAACAATGCAAAAAGCGCGTGTTATAATATAATGTTAACGCGTACGTCGAATCACGCAAGATCACCGAACCACATTAGCTTAGTTTCACAATTAACCACTTAATCTACTGCGACGCTAGTTTTCCGTTTATGAAAATAGTTCAGACGATTTGTCGGGGGGGGGAGGTGGGCAGTACTGTGTTTCCTGGTTCCGTCTCTGTCTCCCTCTCTCTGAGGGAAAAATCCCTACTAAATAGAAAGAAATAAAAATCTATACTAAAATATAACTGCTAGGAGAGATTTTTTCCATACAGAGAAACAAATGGCACATTTTGGAACACTGCTGTGTTGGCCCTTATAATGAGTTTTACGGGTTTGTAGTTAAACATTTGCCGCTTTTTTTGTCAACATAATAATTTTTGTAATCAGTATCGTGCGTACAGAGGTGATTTCAGTGTTTTATTTAATAAAATATATATTTAGGTGTTGAGTGTTACATTTAGGTATTACACGTGCTAACTGTATTATTCTTAACAGGAATAATATTCAATATATAGTGAATTTTTGAATTGACAGGTTAGTTTATTTCTTTCATTTTGTTAATTTTAAGGCGTGTATGAAATTGAAAAATTCAAAGTTTTGTAATTCGTTTGAAACACATAAAATACTATTTCATGTAAAGTAACATGTCTCTTGCATATCGTTAAAATTAATTTTAAATAATTTTTTCTTCCATTTTTCATTGAAATAAATTTTTACAATTTTGTATTTTTGGTGTAAAACGTGGTATGAAAAGTGAAGTATTTTATGTTCTTCTAACAGAAACAAAATTAAAAAACTTTTTTTCGATATAGTATAACAAAAATTTATAAAAAAATTAAAAATTACAAACTGTAACAATGAAATTATTAACTGATTTTAAAGGAAAACAAATAACGTATTTCAAATTAT
>JABFQA010002187.1:0-11782 GCA_022817065.1 Probaryconus sp. ZL-2020 | reverse complement strand
GGTAATATTTTAATAACTTAATTAATTTTGAAAATTAGTTATCGAAATATATAAATTGGTAATGAAACGCGTATTTTACAGTGACTGAATATAGAAATATTTATAAACATGAAGAAAGTGCTAAACTTAAATTGTAGTTCCCATAACATAAATTAAACGTCAAAATTACAGCTGCTCATAAATTAGTTACATCTTATATTATGTTTATGAACGTTTCAAAATACGTCACTTGTATTTATATGTTTATATATATGTATAATTTTTATTTATCCTAAATTTTAATGTTCGTCAAAAATATCTTATTGCATTTCTTAATCATCCAACTTTTAAATAAATAAATACACAGAAATGTTTAATGATTATTTTTATCAGTAATAATGACATGTTTTCAGATCGATTTTTTTTTTTTTTTTGCAAATTAGTTTAATCAGTTTCCGTTCAGTAGAACTTCATTGGTTACGATATCGCCACTGCGCAAAGATAACGATTACATCTTAATGACTCGTATTTGTCAATGCTTTTCGCTAGTCCTATTACGAGTGAAAAATTCGCGACAACGTCTTTTGGCGAATTATGAAATTAAAGAAAGTTAACGAGCTTTGCTCGGTCAATATCGTAGTTTCCAAAAAAACGTTCTCAATACTAAATGTTATTTAATCTGATTGTAAGATTTGTAAATCACAAATTTAAAATTACAAAATGTGTAAAGTAAAAATTTAATATTTATATTATCTTTATTCACAACCAAATGACAATGTTAACTCATTTTTTTTGTTAACTTTTTATACTAAATAATTTAGTTAGAATAAAGAAATTTTGTTTCCATCAAAAATACCATATTTTAGCCATAAAAAAATAAAGAAAATGTTAAAAAATGAGTTTCCTTCGTTATTAGAAACGTTCCACTGAAAAAGGGTTATTGTAAAAATTTAACAAAAAGGAATAAACACAAGAGAAACTATCATTTAAATGACTAAGGAACAAGTGAAAGTACACAGATGAGAAAAATAATTAGTTGACACAACTGAAAATTTAGTTAAACCCTCTCCTTCAGTTATTTTTACTGAATTCTTAATTGATTGAACTATCAATCAGTTAAGACAACTATGAAATAAGTTGGAATGACTGAAATTTCAGTTAAAGTAACTGAAACAATTCAGTTATGCCCTCTTTTTACTGGCATTTTTGCTCAGTGTAACTAAGAACGTGATAAAAAATGATGTTACGAGAAAAAGAAAAAAAGATTGTAATTATTTATAAAAACGCGTCGATTAAATGAATCTAAATTCGTTGGTGGCCTCACTCTCGAAAGTGGCTCGAATCCAAAAATTACGACGTTACTATGTGCTCTATTGGTTTGGCTTCGTTCCACGTATTAAAAGACTTGTTTCGTGCAAAATACACCCACTTGTTTATACTGAATGATTTCGGAAATACAAACACATGTTCACGGTCAAAAACATGTTCAGGGTCTTAATTTTCGAGGAGACATACATTTCTATTCAAACACCAAAAAAAAAAAAAAAAAAAAAAAAAAAAAAAAACTTCAGCCTATCGTTAGTTCATTTCAATTACAATATTCATCTTCAAAAATTCCAAAAACCATAACCAGTTCTGTAAGAAATAGAAAAAGAAAGAGAAAACTAAATGAAAACGACATCAAAACGATTCGTACGTCAGCAACAGTTCGTCTTCAAAGCAACAACTGAAAGCAAAAAGAGGAAGAAAGGAGTGAAGCACTAATAATACACATTCAAAGTGTCTAATGTGTTTTCCTCGGTGAGGATTAGCTTCGCTTGCATTTCACCGTAATTATGGCGAATGGGTTTGCTGTCGCAATGTCAGGGTCTGGAAGCGCGAGGCGGGGGTGTGGGAAATTTGGAGCTAAGCCAAATTGTTTGGCGGCTTGGTGAAGATCAAAATCAAAGAGGGGATGATGGCATATAGCGTCGCGACGCTCGTCGTCGACGTTAGTCTTCACGTTAGACGGCCAAAACATCATTCAAAAACTCTAATCCCCAGTTCATTCTTCACTTCTAAAACACCAACAACACACGACAAAATGCCGGTACGTTTACACACACACGCGACCAACCATTTTCATTAGAAAAAAAAAAAAACATTTTCGAACCGCACAAAATTTCCAAGCTGAAAGTTTTTTTTTTTAATTTTTTTTTTTTATATCTTTAAACAGTGAAGTGATTTTTTTCTTGAAGTGAAACAGTGGCTTTTTTATCGTCGAATTTTTATTTGACAAATAAATTATCGATAAAAAAATTTATGAAAAGTTGACAGAGTTATCTGAATTCTAATCTTATCAATAAATTTGTTGATTGCTTATTTTCTATAAATACGAAACATGGGAAAAGATTGCATTGGATGTTTTGCAATGGTTCGTGTTTCGTGTCCTCTTTTACGAGCGTTAAATTTATATATATAGAAACGATAGATTGTAATAAATAAAAATGAATCTCCGAGTTATTAAAACAAACATCAAAGTGGCCTGAGACGTGTTCGTAATGATCTATTTTCGTTGCTTTCTCTACTTCTAAAACTTTAGACACAACCGAATCGTATCCGGAAGGAGAAAACTATTTATAAAAAAAAAAATGTTTTTTTCTTCGTTGAAACGTTTCGATAAAGCTTTATCAATCAAACTTTAATGTAGTACCATTGATACAGTCATATTTAAAATAAAAAATCTAATTTCAAATACAAATTTTACTCGAAATTAAGTAAAAATAATGATAATCAATAATATACCAACACAAATTTTATCTAATTTATTAAATTATCAATATTTGCTAGAATATTTATGAAACACTTGAATCGTTATTTGAATTTTTAAAACTGACTGTACTCTTTAACCAATCAAAGGGTTACAGAAATTTTGTCAAAATCTGAGTATTTTGAATTTTCAGAGGTATTACCTCAATGAACTGAATCATCAAAAACTTTAAAGAACTGAAGAAAAAAAAAATTTGTTTGCTAATATCAAAATTATTTGATAACCAATTGAAATCTATTATCTCGTGGGCGTTATTTTGGAAAATAAAACATAACAAGCCAGGAATACTTAGGCTCTCTTTTTGACTTTTAGCCAAAGCACCGGAACCGAGAGAACACAATATCGGATCTGTTCGCTTGGACGCGCATAATTTCACTTTAAATTTAGCGAGTTGTTGAACGTCCAGTCGAATTCACGAAACATTCATTCGCACAAAAGTAAACGACCATACGCTCTCGAAAACGTCGCTAAGAATAAAATTCCAAGAGCAAAACGGGCGCATCGCAAATAGTTTGCTTTCATCCTTAAGAGAGGACCAGCTTTCTCAATCTATTTCCTCGCTAAATCTTTTTGCAAAATTTTAACACCTGACTTTATTCATTCCTAACTTACAATTTTATTTCTTAATTTTGTTAGTTATGTTTATTCGTTAGATTTCCTCGCAAATTTTGTTTGCAAAATTTTGATCCTAATGTTATTAATTCTTTAAATATAATTTTGTTTAAAATAGGTAAAAGGAATTTTTTGCATTTTATAGATTGTACTGACATGTAAAAAAGAAAACAGAGAAAATAAGCAATATAATTATAGGAAGTCGTGTCGTAAAACTGTATTGACAATAGAACTGTCGATTCCAAAAATATCACGAACGTACGAAAGAACGTACATCGCGATTCTCGAATTGTAGAGAGCATTCAGTCTATTTTTCACTATAAATACTGATTTATCGTCATCACAAAGTGATGCCAGAAGTCACTTGCGTCAGTCAGTAAGGGTACTCGTCTGACGTGTGATATCACGTATAAAATTGTTCCCCGATTAATTATTACGAATGACGTACACGATGTTTGTTTTACAATGTTTTCAATGAAAATCAATCTTTTCGGTGTGTTTTAAAATAAAATTCACGCTTCGAGATATATTTATAAACTCGACAGATTTACGTGATTCCAATGAATCATCCTTTTTTAAAGCTCGACATCCCGATTTCCATTTCCTATATCATTCGAGATGTTAAATTTTAGTTACGTCTATATTTCATTAACATAACATTTAGTATAATTAATAAAGATTATAAATAAATCAATCATTACAATAAATATCTTTTATAATCAGGTTTTTTTTATTTATTTTCATTTTTAAACAAATTTTAAAATTTAGAAAATTTTAAAATTCAAAAAAAGTTAATGTAATCGAGAAAGCTACTTTTTTTTTTTTTCTTTTAAAGCTACTGTTGTTATTATTTTGAGATTCGTAATTATGATGAATTGTCAGGCAATAAATTTCGAAGTGAAAATAATAAATAGCTTTTGCTTCGCTAACAGGCCCGCAATAAGGAACAAGAAGCTGAGATTTTGGAATGGATCCAAAAAGTCATAGGCGAAAAATTACCGCCTGGAAATTACGAAGACATCCTCAGGGATGGCGTTATACTTTGTAATCTCATTAATAAGATAGCACCTGGTTCAGTGAAAAAAATCCAAACCAAGGGTACAAATTTCCAGCTCATGGAGAACATTCAAAGGTAACGTTTAAAAATGGTGTATTTAAAAAGAAAATTAATTTCTTTCGTGCAATTATAAAATCTGATCAATTCGATTGTTTTCAGATTCCAAGCAGCATTGAAGAAATACGGTGTTCCTGAAGAAGAAATTTTCCAAACTGCTGATTTATTTGAAAAAAGGAACATTCCTCAAGTAACACTTTGCATATACGCTTTGGGAAGACTCGTAAGTATATTTTTGAATCACACGAATTAATAAAATTGAATTGAATTGAATTGAATGAAATTGAAACACTATAAAAGTAACTGTGAAGATATCTTTAAGATGTTTTTACAATTTTTTCTGTTTTTTTGCCTTTCGCGCAAATAACATTGAGCATATTTTTTACAGACCCAAAAGCATCCTGAATACAATGGACCTGGACTTGGACCAAGGATGTCTGAAAAGAATGAGAGAGAATTCTCTGAAGAACAATTAAGAGCGCACGAAGGACAATTGAATTTGCAAATGGGTTACAACAAAGGTGCCAGTCAATCGGGCCACGGTGGATTTGGAAACACTAGACACATGTGAACAATTTATTTAAATACACAAAGAGTAATGTTATGTTATTACACGAACAAATGAACGAAAAAAAAAAACTAAAGCTGTAATTAATTATACAAGACAAAATTTTTATGATTAAAAAAGTATGAAAAAAATAATTCAGTTCTTTAATTATCTGGTTCAAGTTAGCACATTAACTTTCATATATTTTTTTTTTTTGATATAAATCATCATCATTTTTCAGTCAATGGTAAATCAATAAATTTTACAATTTTCCTGTATAAATTAACACGAATAAAAAATTATTTATACAAATATTATGTATGTGTATTCTTTTTGATATTGTGAATATTTTAAGTTTATGTAATTGTTAATTTTACACCAATCATAGTAAACTAAATCAGTGCATCAAAACAAAATTAACTCAACAACTTACAAAAAAGGTATGTAATCTCATAAATTTTAACATCTTGAAACCGAATTTTAAATCTATTTGCTAAAAAATTGCACAAAGTCATCGCGTTTTTTAAAAAATATACTTTTTACGTCACTTAAAACATAAAAACAAAGTGTTTTGTAAACTTTTTTATCACATATATTTGTAATTAATATAAAGTTATACAAATAAAGCAGAGACTATTATTCGGATAGAAAATTTTGTTTTCATTTAATCCGGGGGACCACTCAGAAAACTCACTCTTCCAAGCTCACTTTGTATCCCAAAAATATAAAATTTTCTAAGTTTACTATATTGGGGTCATGTTTTAAACATTTAATAATTAAAAAAATTAAACATTTATCTGTTAATATTTCAACATTATATAATATCTAATTGTTATATATAATATATAATTGCTGTTTAATCACTCTAAATAAATTACTTTACACACAAAATTATATTAATATAAGTATTGTATTTATCAAAACAAAATCGGTTTGGGCCATATTGACCCAAAGATCTTTTAACGACAGCTAGAAAATTTTGTTTTCATTCAATTCGGGGACCACTCAGAAAACTCACCCTTCCAAGCCTGGCTCACAAAGTGAGCCAGGTGAACGATCATCGATGACTCGAGAGACTTGATAAATCAAGTCCTCAAAAGTCTGCCTCACGCTCAGGAAGGAGAGTTACTTCTCCTCATCGTGGTTACGTAGACTCCGCTGTTGAGCAGAGATAATGTGAAGATATACTACAGAAATGATCCTGTGAAGTATGATCTTAATTTCAACTCGTTTTTGCACAGTACTTATCACTTTAAAACGTTACTCCACTGTCGGGTTTCAATTTCCCCGTTCGCCATCTGGCGGCAGGTGGAAAAGTAGATTTTCCGACTGGCGGGAAATTCAAACGTCGTTCAATCTTGAACGTTATAAAATTATTGAAATTCTCGACTAAAATTTGTAGATAACTCTTCGATTTAATAACGAAAGGATTAAAAATTCAATAAACGATGAAACAATTAATTTTTAATGTGATAACATGTAATGGAAATTACAAGATGATCGACCATAAAATGTTACAACTTTATTAAATAATCGTAAATGAAATTGTCAGTAAAATAATTTTAGTGCCAAATAATGTTGATATGAAATACAAATCTCTGCTTGGCACACGTTGTGCATCTGATACTTTCAAAGTTATTCCTGGAAAAATGATACTTTTGAGAAAATAATTTTCCGTCTGTACCGTTAGTCTATGCCAAGGGTGGGACATTTACCTTGATACATTTTAAAAACAAATCCCGGATATTTATGCCACGGTTCATATTTCTCTGCTTCAATTTCAAAATATTCAGCCTTTAACATTTTTTTTTTTTACACAAAAGTCATTGATTTTTTTTTTTTCACGTATAACGATGTAAAAAATTTAAATTCATTGGAACGAAATGGCCAGTTAACAGTAACATCAGAAATTTCAAAATCTGGAGCGTGTTGTTAGTGGCCTTGACCACAAATAAATTTCATAAGATACTTCTTTCTGAAAAGATTGCATTAATACACTATAGACAATGAACTTATTTTCTGATGACTCAAATCTTTAGAATCTCTCATTCCTTGCACAATCTTCCGAAAATAAGAAGAATAATATTTTTAAATCAAACATCCGAGATGCATTAACATAAAAATAATAATAATATTAAGTTGAAAATTGAATAATAATTATTACAGGGAATAATTGAAATTTGAAGCGACGTTTCAATGTAAATGTTTCGATGCACTTTTTTGAAAAGATCAGATTTTCAAGGATTTTCATAAAATGAAAATAACATGTGAAACGCTGAAAATAGACAAAGATGAATCAGTTTTCTAAAAGCCATACGTATTTTCATTCTGATACGTCATTCTAATAATAATTTTGCAGAATTATTTTCATTATTATTTTTGAAAAATGTGTTTAAAAAATGTAATACGTATTTTTTATGTACAATTCTGTTCAAAAATATTGAAAAAACACTTAATTTAATCCTTAGTGATAATTCTTTTTTATCAAACCATTATTGAATTATATAAACACCAAAAGAAATTTTTTCCGAAACTATAAGCTTTTCAGTAACACGTTTTTGTATTATTAATTTTATACCACAGCCTTCAAAGGCCCACAAATACGACAAAGGGTTAAACATTGAATAAAGTCATCCATAATAATTGGCATTATTCATGATTCAAAAACAAAAATATAAATTTACAAGGTCCCGTGAATTAGATGAACGGTATATAAACAGTTTTAAAAACACGCGCCAATAAACATACACTCGACCGTGAAACGGCTCTCTTTAACGCGGGCAATTCAAATCCATCATAAAATCTTCACAGCAGGACACTACTTTAATAACTCCAAACGACAACTAACGACACTTTTTACCGCACAAAAAACAAAGCGAGCGCACAGAAAAGGTTTTTTCTTTTTTTTTTCTCTCGCATCCAAGATTTCGCAAATAAAAAAAAAAATAAGTAGAGCTCACCTGCCAAAGGGGACGGCCGGGCATTTTCGCAGAGCTTTCTTTTTCGCACAAGATAGAAAATTAAGGACGTAAAAAATCGCTGGCTATCGTCTTTAAGCGTGCAGACACAAAAAGTGTCCGGCTCGCGCCTCGTTCTTCGTATATATCCGTGACGTGTGTGTGAGAGTATTGGCGAGGGGAAAGGGGGTGCATCTATATCTGGATTAGGTACTTACAACAGGCGCAGTCGAAATTCCCCGGTAGCTGGAGGCAGATATCATTCACGCGACAATAACAGCAAGTTTCGTAAAATTTCGAAAACGCTGCTGTTATTTTTGATGCGATTTCAAAGTCGCCGTTTAACAAATTTTTCTCCTTTGTTTTTCTTGTAACGTTTTCAACAACAATGCCGGGGTAATTGTGAAACAAATAACGGGGTAATTGTGACACTTCGATATCTTTATCAAAAATCAATAGATTTAAGATTGTCTTTTTAGTTAATTGTAATTTATTTACAATTACCCCCACTGATATTTGAAATTTCAAATTTTTCCCGCTACTATTAACCGTTACTTATAAACTACTATCGTTATCTTTTTTCTCGCACTTGTAAAAACATGTCACAGAAAAGGACAAACAATCCACTGTGCAATTTACAAATATATATATATATATATAAGGAATTTGTCTGATTTATTCATTGCAAATCAAATACAAACAAATTGTAATAACAATATAACGATAATTTGCATTTCATTTGCAAAAAAAGAAAAGAAAAGGAAGGTTAGACAAAAAAAATGAATAAATGTACATTTTTTTTTGCAGGAAACTTGCAATCCTCTCAGGAGAGCATAATGCATTCGGTCAGTTTTCAAGTTAAACCTATGAATGAAGTGCGATTATCATATCTTGCGTCTGTTCTCAGTGACGCTTCAACGTCGCGTTGAAAGTAACCGTTGGTATTTATAAAATCTGCCAGAGAGAGTTGAACTACTGCTTTTTTCTGACTGCTCGCAACCGGGTAGCGTGGCCGAGCGGTCTAAGGCGCTGGTTTAAGGCACCAGTCTCTTCGGAGGCGTGGGTTCGAATCCCACCGCTGCCAGTTTGTTTTTTTTTTTTTCCTTTTTTATTGCCGTTTTTTGAACATTTTCATCGCGACCCCGAGGCGACTTTGGTGACAATCTAGGCTGGATCGCGTGCACGGCGGTCCCAAAAGTGTGCTACGCAATGACAGCGACGCCTTCGAAGGTTCAATGGGTTGCGTCGGCACGCGGCGCCGTGGTTCACACCTATCAGGAGGGTATCCTTTCGTAAGAAGTGGCTCAACAGTATCCCCATTTTATTCACACACTTCGATAGATATAACACGTCACGTTTATTAGTCATTTATAAGTCATTGGATTATTAGGATTTATCGAAGCAATTTAGCGAAAATAATAGATGATTAATGTTAGGCATTTTGTTGAAGGATTCGGCAATCTAATTCTATGTTTCAGAAGTTTTCAGCGGTAAACGAAGAATTTTGCAAAGACTTCTGAATCTGAAAAATTTGCGAAAATCTATTTCCTTAAAAATTTGCAAAAGATAACTGTAATAAAGGATTTGCAAAAGACGAAAAGATAATAAACGTTGGAAATGAGAGAACGTTGAAAAAAGATCAATTGTAATAAGCGAATCTTGGTAAAGACAAACAAATAATTTAGTACTTTTTTAGGAAACCAAATTTTTAGTTTAGACCACCAAATATTGGCGAGAAGAACTAAATAGATTGTTATTATAACTAAATACATAGTAGTTTAAAACAATAATTTGCTTCTCAGAACCAAATTTATTCAACTAATCTGTTTGTTTATGTCATAAATTTTTTTTCTCAGTGCAGGAATCATGGAATAAAACACTAATACATCTATGCAATATCTTCCAAAAAAATTTTACATAGTGTTTATAGTATTAATAAATCAGATTTACCATACAAATATTAAAACAGAATAATTCAAGTCCCTAAATTAAAAAAAAAATTGATTTCTTGACGTTTCCCAAAAATCATGTAATGGATTAATTCATAAATTTTCAAAGAATATATTTAAGACAATAATTTACACTTAAATATCATTTACATTCACACGAAATCAACTGTCTAAGAAATTTCCTTTTTTCAACTGAATGATTTTAAGAATTATTCTACACCAGATATCTCGTCAAACGCTTGTAACGTTCACCATTTTGTCGCGAGATATCTCACCGCAAAAAGGAAACAATTTAAATGCATTTAAAACCAAATGACTTCAACATAATTCATTATCAATTACAAAAAAATATTAAAATCATTCCACACTTATCTTTCCTAATCTCTGAATCTCTAAAATTCTTAACAACATTAGAAAAACAGTTCGCTTCTAAAACCATCGACATTAGACAATTAGACAAAAAAAAAAAAACTTTGGAATCATACTAAAGATGCTTCTGAAAACTCTTTCCTCCTTTACTGCCGTTTGAGTTCGATCGTGAGAAGAAGAAAAAAAAAGGGGAAAAAAAAACTCACGAGAATAGTATTTCGTACGAAGCTCTTTCGGACGAATGTGATCCTGTTGCGGATGTTGTTCACAGGGGCTCGCCATTCCCACCCATGCGCCGGACAAGGGCCGATTATTGCGGAACCAGTCATGAAATTACAACGAAGGGGAAAGTCAAGCGAGCCAAATAATCATGATAATTATAATAATAACTATTGCATTGAGTGGCTCCACAAGTCAAGTTGGCTCCAGAATTACGTGCTGCCCTGATAACCGTTTCATTCAAAAGATGCCACCCTAGGCCACGCCCCTGAGATTCAGGGTCACCCAACTCATTCAGGGTCATCGTCCAAAGTTCCTTTAATCTTCCTTCGAAATTACAAATCACTTTGCCATCCTCTTTTTTTGCTTATTTCTTTCTTACAACAAATGTTTTACAATGCAAACCTCTTCACTTTATGTTAATAACAATAATAATTCAAAGAAAAAAAAAAAATATGTTGGTTTCTTAATAACATTTGTGAAGAATACATGAAATCATTATAAAGACTAATTATCAATCAAATTGTTAAGAAGGTTTGGATTTTGGTTGGATGATATTTAAATGAGTTTTTATTTTTCTCTTTTTTCTAGGTCAGAGAACTGGATTTAACGAAAGCGTTGAGTCAGGTAAAGTGAAACTGTAAACGGTCAGTCATTGAATTTCGACTACTGTGACAAGAAGTTAGGCTGAATGCGTGCTCACATCCCGCATAAGAACCGTAATGTATCAGGTGAGCAGAAAGCGAAATCTTTCTCCTCTCTCGTACAGACGACGATGTTCGCGCGGGTTGTCTCGTTTAGCCCCTCCTTATACCAGGAGAATATGACCTGCATAAAGTCGTTAACGTTAGTCCAGAGTTCACGTCTACTGATTATAAAAGCATTCACTCGTACTCAATGCACATTACTAAGTAACAAATTTTGGACACTCGTCAATTGTTCTGTATTCAGAAAAAAAATATACTTAAAAATATTCTTTCTTACATTTTCAAATATCCTAATATTGTTTATGAATATTAATTATGTTGGCAAATTTCTTTGGATCGTTACAAAAAAACCTTGTAAAAAATAATGGAATAAGAAGGAATAAAGTGGAATACAAATGTAGAAATTAAAAAATTAGTCATTCATTTTCAATTTTTAATTCTTTCCCATAACTTTGTATTCTGAGAAAAGGGAATAGAAATTTCAGAAAATAAATTTCATTTGTGGAATAGAAAGAAATAG
>JABFQA010002186.1:0-11782 GCA_022817065.1 Probaryconus sp. ZL-2020 | reverse complement strand
ACACGATTTGAAAAATTATGAACACGTTTACAATTTTATACAAACAATAAAAATTGATATCATTTTGAGAGCAAGGTTCTTATTAAAAAAATCCTATCATTTTCCCATAAATAAAAAAAATGATATCATTTGAAAGCAAGGCTCTTAAAAAAAATCCTATCCTTAAAAAAAATTAAAAAAAAAATAAAATAAAATAAAAATCCAAAACTCTTGCCTGCTAGTTTCTATTTTTTATCTCAGATCTCTCTTCTACTTGGGACCCGGTGATGTCAGGACTCACACTAAAAAAAATTAGTTTGAACAATCTAATCATAAAAAAAAAAAATCTACTTAAGGGAAGTTTTAGGAACAACTGCTTATTATTTCGCAGCAGCGATGAATAGCCGCCATAAAATAATTAAGCTCCGCAAACGGGGGTGTTAATTCTAAACAACTAGAATCAACATCCACTTTTATTTCCGTAAAATTGTTTAAGTTCAGGTGGACTACCCTGTATGTCGTAGAACGTCGCAGTGGTACTGAGTTGTGCGAGCGCACAGAAACAGAAGCACGGGCCCCGAGCCCAGAGCACCAAGCACCCGCAACTGACTTGATTTATATTCATGACTAACTTGTGGCGGCAGTGTCTGTGGCGGCTGTGCTACTGTTGCGCTGCAACGCGCGAGGAAATCTTGAAATTCGCTGCTAAATCTGCATGTGCAACGACCGTGGCAAAGAACCGCTTCAACCCTCTCGTCGGTGGCGCACGCGTGCACGTAAAGACAATTCGCTGACGCGATGGCAATGGCTGCACAATGGAAACGAAAGCGCGCTTTATAGATACCGCGCAAAGCCAAGCCCCTGCCCGAGATTCGAGACGTTTATTGCGCAAAATTTCCATCTGTCACGGCCGGTTGCAGATGCACGAACGTTACATGCGCTCGCGGTTTGTTCCGCACACGGCAAACCCTGTATCGCCGTTATTAGTAATGTCTTGGTAACACGTCGTTATGTTACGAGTCGCGCCGTGTCGCTTGAAAATTGTTCTATGAATCATGCACTCGAGCTTCGGGCTATTATTGCGGGCCGAACTCTCTGCAGAATGGACGACGGTTAAAAAATTCCCAGAAATTTTCTCAATGGCCAGATATTGTATGTGAAAAATATAACGTACAATGTGAAATATACTGAGAAAACGAAATCATCGGCCGAAATGGCACAGCGTTCATATATTGCATAGGAAGACCGATTGAATTAATATCACTGATCACAACCGGAATCAGTTTTGAACAATCATCGAGGGAATTGGAAATCTGAAATGTTGTTGATATTGAAATAACGATTCTTTTTCAGTTACCAGTATAAGAAAAAAGAACATTTTCGTTTGTTAAATTCGTTTACAATATTTTTGTTGGATCGATAGGGAATTAACATAGAATTTATAATAATTGGTATATACATTGAAAAGAGGAATTGGATAAAGATCTCGAAAATCGAAATTTTTAACTGTAAAAAAGTATTGATGTAACATTTTAAACCAGTTTTTCGTTTGATAATTTTATCTGGTTAACATGTTTTCAATTACACTAATGCTAATTTTGTGAATTATTAACGGTGTTTATGATCGTACACAGTCCAAGATATTGTTTGTTCGTCATATACAGTTTGTGCATAAAACAATACCTAAGATGCAAACTACAACTTTATACGCAACTAAAATGTTCACATGAAATACTAATTACAAACAATGGTACTTTAAGTTAATGTATAGTGTTCGTATTTGTGATTACATTATCTCTATCATGAATCATCAACGTTATTCCGAGCACAAAATTTATACGTTCATTACATCTTCAAGAATACTTTTATTCAAATACTCTCACAACAAAGTAAATATAAGGATTGTAAAATTAGGATGAATTTATTATATAATCGGTTGGCAAAACGTGTTTGCGAACGAATCAAAATAGCTTAATAATCTTGTTTATAATGGGAATAGGAATCATTTTTCACTCGCGTAAAATTTGCACGGGGATATGATTTAAAATTGATGAAATTACCCATTAAAGCTAAATTGAATTCGAAATTCAACAGGACTACAATGAACAGTTTTTAATTACAAACTACGCGTATGTGCCCAACAGAAATGATTGAGTTCATTAGGCTTTATATAACTGTAACGTGGAAATTATAATTTCAAAATTGGATTCGAAATGTAAACGATGTATGACGTGTAAATATTAGAAGATTAGCAAAATTGCCAGTAAGCGAACGTAAACAATCATTTAAAATCTCCTTTTAATTCCCTAATGAAATTCGCATTTCCTTCCTGGTCGAAATACAGAGTATTCGAGGGTTTTTTGTCTTTTTATTAGTTTAATTCATTTCGTTCATTAATTAATTATAAAATTACGTGATATGTATCGCGAAGGGCATTAAGTAATTTTAAAGAAATTAAACGACTGCGCTGAACAAATAAGGAATGTCGTTTCTGAGATAAAAATGTGTTCCTCTTGACACTAGGGAGGATTAAGTTAACAGGCAGAAAGAATAGAGGTATGCAGCGAGAAAATCTTTCTAAAATGTAATTAAATGTAGTTAAATATAACGAACCAAATTATTTATTTACGCCGTAAAAGGACGTAACCTGCGATATACTAAATTTAATTCTCTCACATAACGTTCTCGGTATTATTAAATGTTTAATTTCAACGCGGAATAATGGAACTTCGTCAGTATGGACTGAAGCACGAAATATACGATTAAAACAACAAAAATTGTAAATACATTTTGAGAAACATATTTTTGTATTTTGTAGCGTTGGAATAAAACAAAAATTGCTTATTCGAGAGAATTGTTAAAAATTGGTGTATAAATTCGACGAAACCAATGTTATAAAAATTAATATTTTAAATAATTATTACAAATTTTTATCAGTAATTATAAAATCTTACCGAACTGAAATATGTTTGGTATTCAAGCTTACTGTGTGGACAAAATTTTGTCGGAGAAAAAATTCATTTTTGTTCCAAAATTAAATGAAATGTTAAACCGTTGATTGTAAAGAATGGAAAATGGTTTAAAATATAAAATAAAAAAAAATAAGGTGTGAAATACGAGAGGAATATAAAATTCAAAAAAATTGCTAAAAACTATTAAAAGTCGTGCAATTTCGATGACTTAATAACCCCATGAATAATGCATGCTTATTAATTAAATTGCTTTATCATTTCTCGCTTTGCACTTTACAAGTCCTACTAATTTTGAATGGAATTGATGTTGCCGTAAAAAGGCGTGTTTTACTTCTTGATTTTTCGCGATATAAATATTTCGTGCAGCAGAAAAGTTCATTGCGAAGCAGTTATTGTGCGATTGTCACGGAATAATAAAAGAATATCGAAGGGAAAGTCCTGAGTTATTCCATACACGTAAATTAAGGTGCTCGACTTTAAAATACCAAACAACGGATTTCACCTAATTTCGAACCAATTGGCCGTAATAGCATTGCAAATCGTTTTTGGCCTAGTTTGAATCGACGGTCCGAGCAATGACCGTAAAGTTGCGTGCTTAGCAACAGCCTGGTCGAGGACATGTCAAGATTTCTACTTCGACTGAAGCGATAATTTTCATGAAAATTATTCGTTGAGAATTCGCGACGAATAACTGGGAAAAGCATTACATTATCAATTCCTCACTTTCGTCGAGCACCTTGATTATCTCGAGTTATAACTTCGTCCATAGTTTACGACGACTATATTCTTCATATTAAATTTGAAATGTTATTTAACAAATATTTTTGAACAAATCATAAAATTCAATTTTCAGTATTTGTTACCTCGAATTATTTCATTACGTTGAAATATATTCTATTTGAAATTCCGTAATATAAAAAAGTGCAGGTTGGAAAAAATTTTAATTAGTTGCCAATAAAGGGAAAAGGTAAAAAGGAAAAGTAGAAATTAATTTACGAAACAGTTGTTTGACACGATTTCCGTAACGTGTATTAAAAATCCAGTAAATAGACACTTTATTAAACTACAGAGGACAAAAGTTGAGGAATTTCGCATACCATGGTTTATGATTCCTTGTTATAAATCGTTTTAAACTTTTACCTTATAATTAAATGCTGCAATAATATCATTTGCATTGTCTATAACATAATTGAAACTAAATAACTACTTGTGCTTTAATAATTTAACGTCAGTGTTTAACATGCTAATAAATATTAACAATTGTATGCATAATTCATATTTTTAATTTTGTCTAACGATATTTTCTTGTTCTAGTTTATATTGTTTATAAACATTTAGTGTTTTATTTCTCGTTCATCACATTTTTAATTCTAGATCTAATCGAGACTGAAACAAACAATTTGCAAAAATTAATCGAATTTTATATATTCTGTGAATTCAATTTCTATTTCATTTAATTTTGTACAGTGTATTGTTACATTCGAAATTCTTTCAATGATTTTTAAAAACAACATTGTATTTCATATTAATAATTAAAGATAATATTGTATATTGTGTTCATTAATTAACATGAAATCAAATACAATGAAAAACAAGCTGTAAAATTGATGTAAATTTTATCATAAGTTAATCGTTGTGTTTGATCGTATTTTTTTGCTTTTAAACAAACAATCCACTGGCGTTGTCTATTGATCGATGAATTTTGTTTTATTCTGAATCTAACTGATCGTTGCATAAATGCAAAAAGTGCACATTCGATTTTTATCGAAAAACATTTTTCCTCTGAATTCGTCATAAAATTGAAAAATGATTTTGTTTACACCCCATTAGAAACTTTGCGTTTTTAATTATTCGATAATCATTTTTTTTTTCTTCTGAATTAATTAATTGTGGTTAAGTCGACATAAAATTAACAGAATTTTAAACAAAAATGTATGTATAATTAATACAAAACCTGATACTTGAAGAAACACCGAAGAAGTTTTCTCAGTATAAATAATTGTTTTCTCAATTTTCAAATGAATTATTTCAAACGCATATTTTTAATCTCCTGCTGGTGAATCTTCTGCTAATTTAACCTTCGTTATTAATTATACATGCATTATTTTAAAATACTTATGCTCTGATTACAGATTATTTCTTTCAAAGAAACAACAATACAAACAGTATTAAATCCATCAACAATTATTAGATCATTCGTCGGGATCGGTTGGGAATGTAATTATTGCATGGGAGAAATTAAAGTTAATTAGTGGATAGTCGAGTTACATGACACTTATAAAGGAGACTTATAAAGGACGCTTTTTGTTCATTGACCATGTTGAGTTTTGTTGGCAAATAAAGTATGTATGCTCGACTTTTAATTGACAATGACACGGTGGTATTGATAAATTACAGTTATATGACATTTTACTTCGGAAACAACGAAAACGAAGTAATTTGAGTTTAAATTTCACTCAAGTTGATGTGTTACAGCTCATTCAATCTATATTCGCACTCTTTTATTATAAAACATTTGCAACAGAATTATACCGAATGTATTAAAAAATTATATCGAAAAAATGGAACTTACATTAATCGAAAAAATGTGAATACAAGAAACAGTAATTTAATAATTATATACAAATTTCAATTGAACTGATATTTAAACATTGTATACGAATTTTATTGATAGGATGAATATTAAATTAGCAATGAAAACTTTAACGCATATATTGAGGTATCGAAATATCATTGACTAAATTTTGCAAATAAACTTCTTATTGCAATTTGAATTATATTGCCAGCTTCGTATATTCTAATTGCAGTTATTTTAGCCAACATCCAATTCATAAATAACTGCTTTTAATAATCACTAAAGTGTTAAAGTTTGGTTTTAGAACACATCATAAGTTAAATGTTAAAACAAGAAATAATTTATTAATTATTTTAAACATACAGATTAATTTGGTAAATTTCGATTTCACGTATGAAATTAATTTAATATATAGTAACAATATTTAAATTATATATTCTATTGGAAATTATTAAACTAATTAGAGAATTCAATTTAATAGTGAATCAATATGCAATAACATTTTTGATAAAATACTCATTGGAATGTTACTCAAGCGAAAAAAAATTATTAATCGCTAAACACATTTTATACTTAATAAAATATGAAATAAATGCTAATTGCTTCTTTTTTGTTATATATTCTAAAATTATTGATATTCTATTAAAACAATGAAAATGCCGTTCAACTGAAGTCACAATTCAGCTTATTTTAGTGATTCAGAAAT
Organism: Probaryconus sp. ZL-2020; assembly: GCA_022817065.1. NCBI lineage: Eukaryota > Metazoa > Arthropoda > Insecta > Hymenoptera > Scelionidae > Probaryconus > Probaryconus sp. ZL-2020. The sequence continues at coordinate 5,550 of JABFQA010002186.1, read as the reverse complement.
CGTTCATCAGGCACGCATCGTCAAATTGTTTGTCAAGCTGAAAAATTATTTCCAATTGAATTATTGTCGAAAATACCGAATAATATTTTAATGGTTAAATTTATATAATAACAGTGTTTCAATTGTTTGTATATTAAACATTGCTTTCCAATATTTGATGATAAAAATAAGCTATCAATTGAATACGTATTAGCAAAAGAATTCGCATTTAAAATATATAAATTGTAAACTTTTGCAAAATAAAAATATACCAAGTTCTACCCTGTCATCTTATCTGACGGGAATTATTTGATTTCACATATGATAAATATATTATTCATTTTTAGTATTATTAACTTTTATACAATGAATGGATTTTTAATAGCATTTACTGGACTATATGAAGTTGCTGGCAATATGTTATCTTTAACTATGGATGTATGCCCATCCACCGGTGATTCTCGTGGTGTTGAAACGTAGCCACCAACGACCCACCAATGTTCCCCCTTGTGCGATCTAATGGTCATAACATCGTAAATAATTACGGTCCATGATCATGTTACGTCATAAATAATAACATGTGTTAAACTTTTATACCATTTACTGGATGTCTCTCAGCCCAGTTAAACAGTATCCACGAAGGCACGATCTGAATTTGTTATAAACAAATTGTGAGAAGTCTGTTGATTCTGTAAGCCAAAGATAAGATAATTTCAACACTGATAAGGAAAGAAAACAGTACTACAAAATATACGTCTTCAGCAGATACTTCATTTTTCTTTCGAATAAGATTTTTTGGTCGCAATTTTTGTTGAGAAGTTTTGCGAATGTGTAGCTAAGTTTCGCGAAGAATGAAATACAACACAAAAGGTTATGGGAAATTAGATTGTAAGGGTGAATTGAAAAGCTTAAACAAAAATTCAACATGAAACTCTTGTCGTTGACAAGTTCAATTTGGACGTCTTTGAGATTATTGAACGCGAATTTTCAAGTGGGAGAAGTGCAATAGACGAAGTGAATGATGAAAAGGTCTCTGGATAGCTTAAAATAACCAGTTGTTAATTGTATAACTTTTGACTCTCGGTATTATTTTGTTTACTCATTTGCTAAATTTATTATCTCCAGACAAAACCTATTTGAGTTTCGGTTTTGTTTTAATGATTGCTTCTGTCTGCATTGACGTTTCAATTAATTTTATAGAAAACAAAGATATTGACGAGCGAGCGATTGTACCGTTTGAGGTCAATGATTTTGTTTTTAAAGAATTTATATCAAAATCAACGTACCAAATGAACGTTGATTGCTGCAGGTTATTTTTAAATTTAGATCGATTTTTCAAATGAAATTGGCAATGCTTTCAACGTCTAGTTCATTAATTTGTTGTTAATATTAATGAAGTGCCTTTTTTTATACGATACAAAACTGAAGTATTCCAATTTCATTTTTTTTTTCTTGTTAACTTTATAAACAGAGAATGTTATTAAAATATTATAAATATGTACATTACATGACAATCAGAGTTGAGTAAAGTTTGCAAATATTGACGTCGTTGTATCATAATGTTCAATTCCACATACAAAAAATTCCAAAGTTAGGAAAGCGATCTTGAAATTCATAGATTGTGAAAGCAGTTTTGAAGATAAATTGTCGAACAGCATTAATCGTTTAAAACTTCGTCATGTAATCGAACTAACAAATGCCAGCAGCTTTTCCTCGTAAAATGTTTAATACACCCAACATCCGATGAAAACTTTAAGAAAACTTTCTCTCGGTTGAGAAACTTGAAGCGGAAGAATCAAGCGTCATGGTGTTTCAAAACTTCGCAAAATCCAGACATACGGCAACTACATTGCAACGAAACCATATTTCTTTAGTTTCGGTAGTCAGGCACATATATTATGACAGACGTATATATACACGTTTATAACACCGAAGGCCAACATTTTCCAACGCCTATGATATCACGACACATTTTTTCGCAAACATGTTTTTATACCGATCATTCTCATAAAAGAATACATTATATGCAAACGTGTCGGACGTAAACATCATCGTATATTTTCAGATGCAAATACGCATGTCAAATAGGATATAGATCATATTTAAATAAGAATGTCCCAATACGTATAATGTTTTCAAAAGTGTCGTTTGTAATGGCAACGTAAATTTAATTTCACTTCTGTTGTATGCTTTGAAAAGTTTATTTAAAAAATGCGATAAATCCATGAATGATGTACACAAAACTTAACTCAGTTTCAAGAATATATAATATGAATAAATATTGAAAAGAAACTTTTATCTTACAAATTATATACAAATGTATATTATTTGAAGATATGTATATATATTTTTTAACGCGTAATTATACGCTTCTTTTATAATTATAGGTTATAAAAGTTTTCTTGAAATAATTAAAAACTTTGAAAATGGCAGGATAATTATTTTACAGCAAAAAGTTATGAATTCCATGCACATTTGACGAATTCATTTAAATCGATGTAAAAAACATAAGGCGCTTAAAGTAGTACCATAATTTATACACATGTCTGCGGATAGTCACTTGATGTATTAACCCAAACTACTTCATAAAAACGTCTTAGAACTTTTGTAAGTTGAGATCTTGATAAGAGTTGTGTCATAATACATAATTCAAAACTCTCTCCTCACTTTGATTTAGAGTTAAGCACAAAAGGCAACTAAATATACTTCGCTTTAAAGTCCATTTATTTAATGATGTTTTATAAAATTTAGGGTTACTAAATTACAAAATAACTTTTGATTAAAATGAAATAATCCAAACTGTTTCATCTCTGATGTTAATATTCCTGTAAAATAATGAACGAATTTTCTGAATTACAAAGCAAATGAATGAAATGCATGCACTTGATTAAAATCAAATTAATAAACAATAGGTGCATCTGCGTAAATAGTAAAAGGTTTAATTATGAGAAGATCGAAATGCGTCGCGTCGTATTCTTTGGTATGTCCGGTTGGTGTAAAATTCGTCCACTCCCCATCTCGCGAAAGAAAATTACCCGTTCTATTCGAACGTAAAATTCAATTTCGTTGCCCTTCCATTTGCAAATTAGTTCAACCTATCTACCTCCAGTTCTCTATCTACTCCTCGATCGCAACCCATACTGAAACGCTACTAAAGATTAAATGCTTGTTGTTACTTGAAATCACGGCGAAATTTCACGTCTAATGTCTCATCCCGATTTTGTCCTAACCAAGATTCCGAAAATAACTCGGCTGCAAAGTCGTGACACTGACATAACCCTACACGTTACGCGGAAACATTTCATTTATAACTGCAATGTTTTAAATTCCACACTGAGGTTACTCGCAGTAGTAAAGCCACGATTATGTTAGACATCTCCTGTCGACGAAAATCAAATCACATTATTGAAGATCGTTTGACGAAGAGTTTTATTAAATTAAAATTTCATTTTCATGTCATTCAAATATTTTGAAATTTATTGATTATGATTATGATTATTATGATTATTATTATTTTCACTATAAAAATAAAGTGATTTAAAAAATTTAAATTGTTATTCAGTTTCCTTTAATAGCTGAAAAAGGCATTTTTTATAAATGAAATAAAGTTTAAGTTACTTAACTCACGCAGCGACGAAATAAAATCGTATATAATTATGTGGCGATGGAATTAACAATTTAGGTCACGACCAATTGCTCTTGCACCTTTTTACAATTTAAAGAGCCATAAACAAAATAATACGTAATAAAGTAGGAAATGTACTGGTTGTTTTAGACTTTAAAATGACAATACAAATTTCACTTTCGAGGACTGTGTCACGAGTTCGTCTATAAAGGGAAATGTACCAGAAAAATCAACAGAAATTCTTAGAGTATCTTTATTGGAAAATAAATTGAAAGAATACTTTTCAGCTTTGACAAAATGGTGGTTTTGATATTTGTGAAATTATTAACTTTTATAAATATTTCATGATTTTATGAAAAATAGCAAAAATAATTACTGGACATTTAATATATCTATCTTTGATTGTTATCAGTATCTAAAACTGGATAATAACGTAATTTCTGATTTCCCGTTGATGCAGAAAAAAAAAATGATACATCCTAAACCATCTTCCGAGAAGAAATTTTCTTGTTATCGACTGATTGAACTGTCTTTACGATATTTAGCGACCTGAAACGATACTTTAATATTGTGTTCTTTTCGATCAATTCTTTTGAGATAGTCTTAATCGAATTTTACTTACTGTTAGAATTAAATTCATTTGATCTTTAATTATATTTATATGACTTTATACAAGAAGAATATTTAACGTGGTTGAAATAATTTTAAAAAAGCGTTCTAGTTTCTTTTGCACACATATCGTATATTCGGATTTTCAATATAAGTTTAATAGAAAGACGAACTTGCAGTGTTACAGATGAAATAGCTTACTCGATGAAAGACACTTTCTGAAATATGTTCTGAATTAAAATCAGTCCTTTTGTAGCATCGCAGATGTGTTATATTATTTGTATTCGTAAATTGATTTCCGTACATTTATTGTTGTATTCTCGAAATATTTCCATATTATGAATGAAAATGAAAAGTACTTTTTTTCAACTGAAATGTTAGAATGGAATCTTTTTCTCCTAATCATTTATCAACTCCATGTTTTACGTTATAAATCACATAAAAGTACTAATTAGAAGTTATTTAGAATACAGTTAGTCATAAAGAAACATCATTTATCATTGTTCCTAACGAAAACACGCATGTACAAATATGAGATGAGTCAGCTGCAGTAGCCACAAGGGTGAATAAGAAATGAGAATTTAACAGGATAAAAGCACAAAAGAAAAAACCTGAAAAGAGGACGCCGTGTGACTCAGGCAGTGAATCAAGAAATAATGTGCAATTATATTCGTCTGTGAAATATTATAATTAATTTCTTTCTGTTTCCAAAATTTATTTTCGTCTACAATAAGAAGTTATTTATTCCATGGTTATGATAATGAGCTCGAACGAAATAAGTTTTATATTTGTTTTAATAATATTATCTACACTCGATAGCAAAATTTTAAGTGTATTTATTAAACGTATCACGATCTCTTGTCAGACTCTCGTATCACTTATTTTTGTTTAATATGCATTTAATGAACCGTTGACAGTAGAAATTGTAAATAATGAAATTATTGAAATTAAATTTATACAAAACAAATCAATCAAATATAAATGTAAATTAATATCCCTTTAATTTACATTTCTATGTATATGTGATAATCGTGCATATCATTTATTAATAAAATAAAGTTACTGAAACTGTATTAGTAAATTCATATGTGACGTATTACATTGCAATATAGCATATATTATTATTATTATTTTTAATTAATTTTAACTTTAACAACGTAAATACACGTAGAAAAAAGTTACTACAAAATTTACTATACTTTATCATAACGCAAGGACAAAAACAAACTTTGGAGATATTTACTATCGAGTATAGTAAAAATTCACCTACATAATAATAAAATTTATTCTTTTTATACTAAATTTTAGTATAAATTAGGTAAATTTTTACTATACTC
>JABFQA010002185.1:0-11783 GCA_022817065.1 Probaryconus sp. ZL-2020 | reverse complement strand
GTAAGATGATTTCTTCGACTCATTCGCGCGTCGTAAATTCAAATCTCAAAAAGCGCACATTCCTCAAAAAGTTTCTTCTATATCTTCGGTTTACGTTTTCTTGTCTTCCATAATAAAACGAGTTAATTACAATTATGATCAGTTTTTAACCAGGAAATTGATATGACGATTTTTCGCACACATAGAAGTTTTTATTTCTCCATAATTTACAATCATTTACTAATTTTAGATATCAGTGTTCAATTAATTATCTTCTTGCAAAATTACTTTATTATGTTATTGGGACAAAGTTATTTAAAAAAGAATATATCCACGATCATTTTTATATACTGACGTAAAACATTTAAAAAGTTTACAAGAATATCTTCATTATCTTTGGAAAAAAGGTTAAATCAATAACTCTCGTCTTCTTTAAATACATTCGCTCAAACGCTTTTCTTACAAATTTCAAGGATGATTTTATGCCGTGTAAACCTCCGAGATTTTCATTACTTTTCCACATCGAAATAACGTCGAAACAATGTGAAACGTTAATTTCGCAAGTCCCGCTAAAAACTCGTGTGAAATTTGCATCTTATTTTTGAATTAGCTACACAGCGCAAATTATCGTGTTTAACAAATTAATAACTGACTTTAATTCATTAGTTATAGTTTGGATATTTATTGCATTCTTCTGTTTGTTCCTTTTTTTTTTTTTCATTGCAAATTGGCCACCGATCTTGACCGCGTTTATCCTTCTTTTCTAAAACGCACGGTCATCCCAGCATTAAATCACCAAAACTAATCACAATTTAACCTCCTACGAGGTTAACAAAAAATGTCTTCTTCCAAAAGAAACACGAATTCACCGGCAAAAAGCAATGTCCTTTTTTGTGCAGATTTTAAAATTGCAAAATAGCCATATTGTTTAATACTTCGGCATCCGCTTTTTCGCGCACTTTTTCTGTTTCTCTCAGTGACGTTCTTTGTATAGCGTCAGATCTGATGTTGAATTTAATATAAAATTAGTAATCGTTTGCAATTTTCAGCAAAATATCATCCGGGGGTCTCATTGGGGATATTCTTGCACTAAAATTTTCCGTAATATTTCATAATCCTTCGAGTCAAAGTTCCTTCGTTTTAGTGAACGAAATTTTTGCGAAACAACATAATTAACGATAAATTGACTGGAGATTTGAAAATCATCCCCGAAACAATTTTTCCCTAATGGCGATCGAAATCACTTCGCCAACGACGATCATAAAAATTTGCAATGTTAAAGCTTATGAACATTAAGACAAAATAAGCAACGGAAAGGGGAAAAAAAAGCATCGATGGAGCATTAATCATCGGGTTTTTCTCGATTGGCGAGTCGGGCTTGTCGCAAGAAGCAGCCGCACGTCCTATAAGCGACCGATGGTACGGTATGATTCCGACCAAATTAGGCAGGATTTTCGGTGGGAACGACTGTTGTCCATCGGGGATGGAATTGAGTGCCGAAGACGAGAGCGATCCCGAGGATAGTCCGGCGATGGTATATCGGGTTCGCTTAAAGCGAGGCCGAGTTCTTTCTCGGTAAGAAAGGTGTGCGTTCTTTGTCCAATACTTCACAGAGTCGGGGCTCTCTCTGGCGCTCACAAAAACGGGTCTAGTTTCTTAGGAGCGCCCGTTCGCGCGGCGGCAGCGGCGGCGGCGGCGGCGGTTAGTATTTCGCTTTTTGCCGGCATTGTAATCAAGGAAGGGTTAGGTGAGTTTTTGCCCGCTGCCTCCCCACCCAGACAAAACACCGGGCAGATGGACTAAGTCGCCGCTACTTCTCTCTCACTCTCACTCTCTCTTTTTCTATCACCGTCTTGCTCCGTTCTGTTTCTCTTTCTCTCTCCTTTGTTTCCCCTCTCGCGACCTCTTCACTTGGCAGTTTTTTTTTTTTTTTATTGTGCTTTTAGGAGCGTAGTTTGCGCGTCCTCGTACCAGTCACCTTTGAGAAAAATCATCGAGAAATCTTGTTCTTTTTTTTTTTTTTTTTTTGGAATCCATTCGGAACCATTTGCAATGTAAGATTCGAGAAATCCTTAAGCATGGAATTATTCATCGTCAGTCTAAGGTTGACGCGATAAGAGAGTTACCTATGATAGTTGAGAGGAATGGCTTAATTGGCGATAAGGTTTCAATTTAATGGACTGATACAATTCGTAGATATTGAGTTTGATAGAACAAAATTATAGGGAATAATGCTTCTTGTGAATGCTGCATTAAATGTTTTCCGTAAATTACTTATTTCAAGTCTTAATTATCCGAATGCAAAAAATACAAGCTTCAATGATGTTATTCGCAATACAGTTTCCATAAAATTTCTCTATCTTTCTACGATTGTTCGCATTCTTCCCTCGTCCCTCTTCATTCTCTCCTCCACCCCGTTAGCTTTTTTTTCTGTCTGTTAGTGGCGTAGTTTGCGCGTTCTCGTACCAGTCACCTTTGAGAAAAATCATCGAGAAATCTTGGTTTTTCGAACGATTCCGTGCCCCCCTTCCCCCCGACTCTTTTCACGTCTCCTTGCCTTGTTCCGGCGCTGTCCTCGTCTGTCCGCGCGACGCAGACAAGACATCGCAAAAACCCCCGAAGAAACTGGTCCCTTCTTCGAATTACGATTGCAGGTACTTACGTACTACGAATGTGAACTACTGTTGAAAGTTGTCGAGTCTCGCACCGACTGACCAGGTTACATCTCAGCTCGCGACAAGTTCTTTAGCGAGTCCCCCGACTTTTTGGCAGATCGTAAACAGGTCGCTTTGAATTTTTGCCAAAGAAATGACTTCAACCACCTCCGACTTCTTGGTATCGGACTTTTTGACATTTCCTCACTCCCTTTAAAACGTTTCAGTTCATTTGTATAAATTAATCAAAAGTTTTAATTATTATGGCATCATCTTGAGATGAATTTCTGGAATTGCAATGGAACAATAATAATGATAATAATAATGATAATGATGGTTGCCCGCCCAATAATAGTTTTTGTCAATCAGCTCGAGTTAAAAGACGAAGCGTGTCCCCTTAACGTAACCTAGTATTTTTCTTGTCAAATTATATCAAAAATTTTTGCTTTTCAATTTTTATATCTCATTCGTCCACCGTTTTTGTCTGCTACCGAAAGACGCTTGTTTATTAGATAGAGAGAGAGAGAGAGAAAAGCGTATACGACCTACATTGCCGGTGCATACGGTGAAAAATAAACCTGTAAAAAGTTTATACATTTTGCAACTGCAAAATCAGTATTTTTCTCTGTGACACCATGACACCAATTTAACTATTTTTAATTGCACTGGTTTAATTAATGCCGAATCAATAAGGTACTGAAAATTTGTAACTGAAAGCTGCTTAAAAAAAAGTGTTCGATGAACATTTTTATGCACGAAAATGGTATTACCAATTTTACTGAAAATTTTTATAATCTGTGAAAAGTCACATCGATCCCAAATCCTTCCAACTGAAATTACATAATTCAGCCTAAAGATAGTTACATAACTAGGGCAACTTCGGGAACTGGTACAATTGGCTTATCCAAACAAAGCACTCACTCACTTTCTCTCTCTCTCTCTCTCTCCGTAGATGACCTACTCTTTATCCCGAACAATCAACCCATTTATCTTCCTTCTGCCGAATTCTCAGCGACGGTACCAATCTTACCGTTAAAGCGCAGGCGAGCGGATGTAACAGCATCGGTAGAATCACCGTCACCGACTTGAATTGAAACCTACTAAAGTCCACCTTCAATTGAATGGGCCAATGGTGAACCCAGGAGGATCGGGAAACGGTGCAATCGTCTTCGTGCGAATCGTAGGGATCAGGTTTCCCCTCCCCCCTCCTCGTCCTCGTCCTCGTCCTCGTCCTCATCCTCATCCTGGTATCGCGTTCCCGCGCGACCAAAAACGCAACTCTGTGCGAAAAAAGTCGTTATGTAAATGACAAACTGGAATAGGAAAAGAAGATGAAATAGAGACGACGGTAAAAAAAAGTAAACGGCGGGAGGGGAAGCCGGGGATGCTAACGACTGTATCTGCGAGGATTTTGTTTTGCGCTTACCGCTGGAACAACAATCGCGTGGGATTAAATTTATATATAAAAATGGACGTCGGTTAGTTTGGTTGTTATTTATGGTGGATTGGGATGGAACTGTTCTCCTTATGAAATGTGGTTTATTAATTTATGGGACGAGTTTAATTTATTGGAATTAATGCCGATTGGAATTTGCCGGAGTTGATTTTGCGTACATTTTTAATTCGATGGAAAAAAAAAAAGTGGAGCAAAACAATTTGTGGAAAGGACGGTGCGGGGAACCGACGAGGAACGAATTTTTATGTTAAACGAACGAACGGTTTATTTCAAATGTATGGGCTCAGTTTCTTTTGGAAGTGAATATGATTGATTCACCGTGGGATGAATAATGTCCGATGGCTTTTTAGTTTTCTCCATTGTAAGTATTTAGTATAGTACGAGAGTGTATTAAGTTGATACTGATTCTCTAAGGGAAGGTATGCAAATTATTCAACATTTTATGAAGACATTTCTAAATGACGTTAACGATATAATTGTTATCTATATACCTTTCATTTTACTGCGGTTTTTCTGTTACCGTTCTTTCCCTTCGACCCCAAATCATGGCAAAGATTTATCGTTGAATTTTAGGTCACCGCGTATAAAACTTCCAAAATCACGAAACCCTTGGTCAAAAAATGCGTGCAGTTTGGCAGTCGTTTTATAACTTTTTTTTTATGCAATTTGCAAACGATTCTCCTTCGCAGAGAGTAGTCCCGAATTAGAAAAGCGCGTAAGCGCGGAGAGAGGAATTGCCGTTGCTCTTTCCACCTCTGTTGGTGGATTGGGTTCGGACGGGGAATCGCTCGCGGCGGCGGGGTGTGTGCGTAGCGGCTAGTTTCTTGCAAATTTCGTGGAAGCGCGCGAAAAAAGTGACGTGCACACACGTAGCGCGTATAAATTAATACTACCCGGATGGAAAAGGAAGAAACGAAGAGACCGAGGGAGAGAAGAGGGCGAGAGGGTGGGCAGCGGGGACGATAGCGCGGCGTCTCTGAAAGAGGGGAAGGAAGGCCTGAAAAAACTGGCCGACGGGTCTTATTACCGGCAAGGCCCCGCTCTCACGCTTATATACGCGATCCTGTCCGCAGGGTGACTCGTCCCGCGGGATTTTTATGACACGCTTTCGCCCGGTATACATAGTAGATTGCGCGCGCGTAAGCAATGCTATACGTGCTTCGGGCGAATACTTTTTCTTTTCCTCTATTTCGCCTCCTTTTTCTTTCCTTTGTTCCTCTCGGTGCCGTTTTTGCGACCGCCACCTTTATTCGCGCTTTTCTTTCTCCTCGTGCATTTTTAAATTTTCCCTCAAAACTATTATACGGACTATTAATACTTCCGCTCAAATTATGACCGTGTTTTACTTTCTTATTTTTCAGTTAAAAAGCGAGGGGCAAAAATTAAATGGCGGTTACTGTTTAAGATTCCCACGTGAGAATCTCTTATGTAAGGACCAATATTTCTCAATGAAATTTTGATTAGAACCTAGGTATATACAGTTTCGGTGATTGAGACTGTCGCAATTTTTCATAAGACTGTCGCGATCATAAAACCAAGAGAATTTGGTACCAGGGTGGGGGTGTCACCCCGAAGATAAAATATTCTTCGGCGCTCTTTTCTGGTTTCCTTCGTCTAACGTTTCTTCGGTGCGTTTTTCCTCGAACTCGGCTCTGAATTATTGTTCTTTCCTCGGAGCTTCTAAAAGTACGCGCACAAACACGAACGCATATGCATATTTTTCTTCTCCTCTCGACAAATACAAGCGCACGCGCGCACACACACGTACCAACTAATACACCGTAACGTCCTCTCCTTCTTCTTCTTCTTCTTCTTCGGCGATGTCCTCCTCGCAATCTCTTTTTATTATCTGCCTACGTTTTTGCCTATCAGATAGCCTCGCTCGGTTTCATACAACTCCATACGTGTAATTTTCATGTCAATCTCAATGAGCGTTAAACTTTTTCATCGCGCTTACGAATCGAGTTTGAAGAATATTCAGAAGGAAACCCTGACAGCGGGATCACATTCTTCTGGATGCTTAAAGACGAACATTGGCATTTTTTTTAAATTTACTTAATCGACTCGATGAGAATGTCATTTCACTGAAGAGGCAAAAGAAAATGTTATATATACGTGTGTGTAAAAATGTTCTATCTTTTTTTTTTTACACAGGTATTTCTTCTTTATTTGCATCAGCGCCACTGGGAGTTATTCGCTGAATGCCGTCTTGACAGTATTTAGCAATTTAATGAATTTTGCTTTGCAAAGAACAGAAAAGATTATTTTTCCAATTCCTTTTGAAAAAGAAATAACTCTCCGAAACTTTCGAGTTTTGTGGGCTTTCAATGCTTTTAAAGTTTTGCGAATAAAAAGAAACATTGTAAATACATTTGACTTATCACCGAAACTTTGATTAATAAAAGGAAAAGTCTAAAATAAAAATGTCATAATATTTATATGTACGAGTTGTCAGCGAAGCTAATTAACGCCTCACTGAGGAGAAATATAAATGAAATATTTCCGTTCGCGGTTGTCCTTTTTAACGAAGTGTGCAATTTATTCGCCAGCAAAGTGGTTGGCTCGCTCAGAGCGAACATAATCGATGACACGAGCGGGAATAAACTCACCGCTTATTCTCTCTCGTGGTCGTTCTCTCGGTCGCATAAATATAACTAATTGTTATTGGAAAGACGATCGTATCGTTAATTATCATGACGTGTCTTTCTTTTTCTTACATGGGGAACGACAATTGCTCGAATGCAGTAGTACAAACCTCGGTCCCTCAGAACGAAGCCGAACTCCAACTCTACCGTGTGATGCAACGGGCTTCCTTACTCGGATACTACGATACTCTTTTGGAAATGGGTGAGATTTATTATTCTTTTTTCTATTCTCCTTTTTCTTGTTCTACTTCTTCTTCTTTTTGGTAATATATAAAAGTTTCACTGAAGGAAAAGGGTTCAGTCGTTTTGATTGTTTTACAGGAGGGGATGATGTGCAACAACTTTGCGATGCTGGTGAAGAAGAATTTTTAGAAATAATGGCCCTCGTTGGTATGGCAAGTAAACCCCTTCACGTTAGAAGACTGCAAAAGGCACTCCAAGAGTGGCTAACTAATCCTTGTAAGTTCTACTTCCCAAAGTATTTGGGAATTAACATTTTTTGACAGGAACGGATTTTTTTCATTCTTATTCCAACCATCTTTTCAAATTTAAAAATCTTTTGAACTTGGAATGTTTGTTAATTGAAACTCTAATGAGCTGGTGAAATTCTGTTGCAGCATTATTTCAGGCCCCGGTAATACCGCAGAGTGGAACTCCGGGGTGTAAAAAGCCCCAGGTAGGAGGATTTCCTTGTCTGAGTCCTAGATCTCAGCAAGCGACTCCTGTTGTTTTCACGACATCACAGACGCCGACGCCTTACGTCGCGACGCACGTTTCACTGCCGCCCTTGCCCAGTCGCAGCATCAGTCCCGCGGTGCCCACTGCGGCTAATGTCACCACGACTCCCGTGGCGTCTTCCACTTTTCGTCACAGTCCTAGCCCGAACACCTCTTTGCCTTACGCGACTCCACAAAGTCCTGGTGTTTTACAGGTAAAGCGTCTTACCATCCTTAACTCACTACTTACCTAAATGAAAATCTAAGGTCATTAGTCAAACGATCCTGAAACTGAACATTTCTTATTCGCTCTTAATTACTGTATTCATTGGAATTTAAAATTTCTCGTTCAAAAAAAAAAAAAACAAAAAAAAACTGAATAAGTCATATTAATTGTTTAAATATTTCTTCCGAGCATGTGACTAAATACAATGAGAGCAATCAGAAACTCTGAGAACCAAGGTTTTCTCTTTGTTCGCTAGAAACGAAGGCGATAAATAACATGAATTATGAGTACTCGCAGACAGTGACTGTGCGGAGGGTGCAGTCATAATGTTAATTATTTTAATGATGATGTACATCAGGTTGGAACTTGTGAGTCTTCCTGTGGAAGTGGAGCAACTTCCAGTCCAAGCGGTGGCTGCGCACCAGCGAGTCCCCCGCAATCGACGCCGGTTTTGCTCCAGACTCAGGTACAGAGGCTAGCGGATGCTGCGGAACGTCTTGCCGCGACCCTCAGGCCATTGGATCCAAAACCGCACAACGTCAAAAAGAAATTGTGCAAAAATTTGGAAGTGAGATTATATTCTTTTCAGAATATATTACATCTGTATTATTAACATAAGTATAATCGATTATATAATATATACTATATCCAGATGGTGATGGCAATGCCAGAAAATGATCCACACAGGATGGATGAAATACGAAAGTATGCTGCAATATATGGGAGATTCGACTGCAAAAGGAAACCAGAAAAACCTCTGACGTTACACGAAGTGTCCGTAAACGAGGCTGCTGCTCAGATTTGTCGATTTGTACCAGCCCTTCTCACGAGGAGGGACGAGCTCTTTCCTTTAGCACGACGCGTCGTCAGGGACTCTGGCTATCATTATTCTAAAAACCAATAGTTAGTATATCTTTGCATTTCCTAACGAAGAAGTTTTTAACCCGTCAAAGGTGTACTGTTTTTCAGAGAATGTCTTAAATTGTTAATAATCATTTAATAAAAGTTGAAAGAAGAGTTGAATAGAATAAGGGTAAATTGATTTTCTTGTTTTAATAATTACACAATGATATATAAGAATCATGACTGTGAGAGAAATCTTCATAGTTACACTTCTGAAGGGTTAAAGAGATCGGTAACAAAGAGTTTCAAATTTTTTTTTTTTTTTGGATATGCTTATGTATTGTTTAAGATGTTGAAATTAATTGAGAATGTTATTTCAGTCTTTCGATGTCGTCGAGGTCGCAAGAAAACGGCGAAGAATCGGAGAGCGAACGATCGAAGAGACGAAAATTCGAGCTCGAAGGAGAGGGTGAGGACTCGACGCAGGTTAGCGCGCTGCCTCTGCAGAAATAACATGCCCCCTTCGTTCTGACTCACCATGCTCGCATGGTCGATCGCTACTAACTAACCGTTCACGCAGCACGTAGAGCACACCATTAATCGGCAATCGCATTCTTACCAACTCGGAAAAAAGGTCAAGTATAGCAGAACCGCGCTGCTACTGCCGCTTCTACCTGTTCTGCAGTTTTTCATCATCTGCTCGGAGAGACAATCATGAGTTATGCTTTCGAATTGTTCCAACTCATTCATACACATTTTTTACGTCCCCTCGAATTCGAACAAAAAAATAAAGTCGAATAAATGTTGTACCTCGTTCTCATCTCTGCTCTTAAACTTTTTTGCAATTAACATTGTTACGAGGGATGGGAATACATTTTTAGTTCCTTTATGAAGAAAATTTTAACTTCGGTATTAAATGGTACTTTAAAGGCGCACTGTTCATTTGTACTTTATTTGTAAAATTAGTTTCATGATTTCTTTTTTTTTTTTTTTTTTTTTGTGGTAAAAGCTCTGAAGATAAGAAACACTTTTTTTTATCTTAAACGATAATTGCATAAAAATGTAAGTACTGTTGTTGAATATGCATAATGATTGAGATGTATGGGTTTGTTATTAGGAGACGTCTTAAACGTATTCTGGTCGTGTTGTACTGTCTCACGATCGAGCTAGTGTTTGTGTAAGTCAATTTACAAAATTGGAACACATTCCTGGCTAAAGATCGAGACGAACGTGGTCGTAATATAAATGAGACCAGATGTACTTTTTGGGAGCAATTTGATGTCACCCAATTGATAATTAACTCTTTCGAAAAGTCTATTTTTATACATTACGTTTCATCGTTGATACTTTAACAAATTATACCGATGCATTTATATTATCTATTTATATTTTTATACATTTAATTTTGTCAAGCAGAAAAATAAAGTAATCTTGAAAAGTCCTCTTAATTTTTGTCTCTCTCGCGTCTAACCGTATTTTGACACGTTCTACTTTAATGAAACTATTTTTCTTTTTACAAATTCTTAATTATTTGAATCTCGTCTGACCGAATAGCGAGTTGTACTACTGAAATTAAATCATTTCTATAGTTTCTCAAGGAATGGATAGTTACCCTTGTGAGGATTCGCTGCAGACGGATGAATCTATTCTGTAATGTCGATCGGCTTCGTTCTCCGAAATCCGAATATCCTCAGACCCGCTGGGACTCATGTGACGCGTGGAGTGGTGCTCCAGTTGTCTGATGATATCCTCCAAAGTCCTTATGCGGAAGGTGCCGCAGGCCGGTGGCAAATCTTCCTCGTCATCCTCGTCGTGGTTGTCCATGATATCCTGACTGTCGGAGTCTTTTCTGTACGCGTCACCGTAACCGCATTCGTCGAGTGACTTGCGAATCGTATCTTCGTCCAGGAGATTCTGGCTTCCGGATGGCATCGACGCCATATCACGGTGAGCCGCCGCGTTTCGTAGCGCATCTATTATGTCGTCGCGATAACCATTTAAGCTACTCAATGTACGCTCCACGTCGGTCATCGGTCCGCCAGTACCTAAACCTAACAATTCCACAATTGTAATCAAGTATTCTCCAACGAACCACGATGTCAATTCTTCAGTGGTATCGCATTTTGTTTGAATAGGCTTGTCAACGCAAACGCGAGTCTCACTTTTCTGGATATATATAATGTTGGGAGAATTATATACATTGATGGATATTTGTGACGCTTAAATTTATTTATTCAATAAATTTAAATTAATTTCATTATAACAGTTGAAATAGTTAAGAATTTATTTTTTAAATTATTACTGATGCTCTGGGGCGAGATGGAACAAAATAGGGTAGAAATTCTTCTGGCGTATTTAATGTCAAGCCCAGAAATCTCCTAAACCTATTTATAAGATCAAAGAGGATTTGGTGTAGATTCTGATACCAAAACACGACGAGATAAATATACCATAGCAAATTACTGTCTTAATTAGGACAATTTGTTTTACTGATAAACATTTGGTGAAGAAACACAGAATTGTTTACTACTACGTTTAAAAAAAAAAATATGTTAAAATTTGTTTTGTACGTCGATGCTGTATAGAAATTGACAATATATTCAGAATGATAAGGTTTTCTTTGCAGTTGACAATCCTAATCGAGAAGGCTCATTCGCCCGTTTTTTATTCTTCATTTTTAATTTGAATGTATTTGCTTTTTTTTCGTTACAACTATCAGGCATTACAATACCGTAACCGTGTTTCTTTAAAATTCCCTTCTCAGGCTTTGTGAGATTGTTTGGTGGGAGATCAATGAAAGAGACAACCTCCTCTGGTCCCGTACCTCCATCTTCCTCGTCTACTCCCGGCCTCTTCAACTGCGGTTTATGCTCCCTGAAAAATTAGTGCACGCTTCGTTTCATCGCTGTTTCTGCGTAGAACATTTAGTTCTACTTGTGTTTACATTACCAAACTCAGTGAATTGAGAAATTTTCGTATTTCGTACTGGGAAGAACTGGGAGAAAATATAGAGAATGACATGTCGCAAAGTATCACTTTCAAAGAAAGATTTCTTTTGCTGCTGAGAGAATATGCAGAAATTATTCGAAACGAATTACTGGCTCAGAACTTTTATAAGGAAAGCGGATAAAGTACTTTTCAAAGATTTAAGTAAAAAAAAAAAAAAAAAAGAAAATATATGGGATTTTGTCAAGATCAATGGAAGTTTTATATTTTCAAATGTTTCTTAAAATAACATTTTTGACATTTCATTTAACGGTTTTA
>JABFQA010002184.1:0-11783 GCA_022817065.1 Probaryconus sp. ZL-2020 | reverse complement strand
GGGAACGCATATTTTGACAATATGGCACTCCATACAAAATTTTTGTCAAACGTCCGGCGATAATATGGCAATAGTAAGGTACACCAGTACGGCAACAGTACGGGTCGCGATCATGATCCGTACTGTTTTGCCGTACTGTCGCCTGTCTGATGCCAGACTGTATCCGTACTCTTTGCCATACTGTTTGCCGTACTGTTTCCGTATTATTGCCGGACTATTTTTTTCCACGCGGGTGTACAATCAGTCAAACATTCAGGACCACTTTGGAGCACGTCGAACTTTCATTTTGAAGGCAATATTCATAATTTAAAAAAATGTGTAAATGGTACAAAATCAGTTGAACAACAAATAGCTGTGAAAAGTTTAGAAAAATTAAAATATTGTTTTCAAAATAAAACTGATGAAATTGATTCAATAAATTACTTCAAAAGAAATTTATTTGTGCCCAATAAATGCAGAATTCAAAATTCAAAATCTATCAGTAATTTTACATTGTATGGCAAACACAAAAATCCAGATAACGTAAACAGTGAAATTTATTCAAAAGTAGTCTACAAAGGTTATACTATAACATCTCAAGATTATGGTTTTCCAAAGATTTTCAATGACAGTATAATTATGATAGATACTTTCGAAGTTGGTTCAGTTATGACAATTCATTATGTCCATAAGATTTGCATGTTACATTTACTTATTTTTGAAATAGAGCAAGTTATGATTGAAGATTGCAAAATGAAATGTCTGTGGAAAGTTATATGTCCAAATAAGTACGTAAAAATTGTTCCCTTAAGTAACTTTATGAGAAAAATGGTTTTCATACGAACTCCAACATCTTCATATGTATCAAGCATTGTGAATAATATAGAAAGCGATTAATTGTTATTTATAAAATGTATAATCAATCTTGAATATGTTACTATCATACAATAAATACTCAGCTTCTGATATTATATTTATCGCATCTCATTTGCAAATATTACCTTCACAATTCACCCAGTAAAAAAAAATCTTCATTAATAATTCCATAATTACAGTTTACAGTTTACAATTTTATCATGAAGCAAAAAGATTTAATTTTTAAAATTTGCAATTTTAAACTTGCAATTTTAAAATTGTAAAATTCATTACTGTAAAAATAAAATAATTAGATGAACGATTTTTTGTAAAATAAATTATTCTTTCATATTAAATTCCATATTTTCGTTACAATTTTATTAATTATTAATAACTATTACAAACTATAATAACAATATTATTAAATAGTATGCAATTTATTCTTAGCAATAAATATTCGTTCTTAAAATCTCACTTATTAAAATAAAACAATTTATTATTTCATTGGGAAATTACAATACAATCCGATTACAGAAATGTTTTATTCGAATACTACAAGAACCCATAAAATTTTAAACATCATATTGAAAAAATACAATGAAATTCAATTTAACTAATGACATTGGCAAAACCCGATATCTTTATTGTAAAATTTCATTTAACCCTATACAAACTTTCAAATTTATAATGGGATATCACTGTATGATCTCATTAAAAAAAATTATTAATGAGCCATCCACAATGTCCAATAAAATGAAACAATTTCTTATTGGAACATCACATTAAGTTACGATTTAATTAAAGAAATTGGAAAAACACATTGCACAATAATAATATTTTGCTGGAAAATAGACACAAACCCAATTAAAAATTTAATATTCTTACGGGAATTTATTGGATTTCATAGGATCATATCGGATTCCGTATGCTGGGAACCTACTCTGTAGGGGAGACCGACACGGTTTTCCGGTGAGGTTCCAGTGAGGTCAGTAGTCTTCCTGGAAGGAAGACTACTGACAACGGAGTAGCTAGGCCATCAGGTTAAAGAAGTTGTCAATGAAGGTTGTCCACGGGGAGGCATTTTGTCTCCTTTGCTGTGGAGCCTCGTAGTTGACAATTTACTGGAAAAACTCAATATATCCGGAGTTAAGGCTATAGGATATGCAGATGATTTGCTATCCTAATAAGAAGACAACATGAGGGCATATTCCGGAATATCGCACAGAGAGCACTGAAGACAGCAATGGATTGGTGTGGGGAACATGGACTCACCATCAACCCTAACAAGGTAACAGTCGTTACCTTCACGAAAAGGTACAAACTGAGACAAGTTGAGGCCTTGAGGTTCGGCGAAGAGGAGGTGCCATATGTAAAGAGCACCAAGTATCTGCGAGTGATACTGGACAAAAAAATACTATGGCAGAAGCATCTCGAAGAAAAATGCCGGAAGGCTATTATTACCTTCTGGCAATGTAAGAGAGCGATTGGATATAAATTGGGTTTGGGTCCAAAGCAGGTGATATGGTTCTATAACGCCATCATCGTACCCAGGATAAGGTATGCTGTACTAGTGTGGTGGGGCAGGGTGGACCTGAGAACAACCCAACTCGCCCTTGACAAAGTGCAAGTATTATTCCTGAAAGAAGCATGCTCGGCCAGTGGCATCGATATGAGCAATACTGGGGTTGCCATCCCTGACCTTGGCCATTAAGCTGGAGGCGATGAGAGCAGCCACCAGGTTACACAGCATGAAGCTGTGGAAAGTAAATAGTATAGGAGCATACCAAACTCTTTAAAGGGAAACTTTAGAGCACCTTCAAGGAACCTCAGGATAAGATTAAGCCTCAATTAAGGGACCGTAAACGATTTGGAACGGTGATCCCTTCGAGAGATGATTGGGCCAATAATCAAAGGCCGGGGCACGGTATTATTCGGTTGACGGATGGATCCAAGACAGGAAAGGGGGTTGGAGCTGGATTCTGCGAATTTCGGAAACAGGATGAAGAGCTGGTTAGACTGCAGGATTTCAACACAGTGTTTCAAGCGGAAGTCTTTGCCATACAGAAGTTTGCGGAGAAGTTGGTGACCAAGGAGATCTCGGGCAAGACCATTTGGATCTGCTCAGATAGTCAGACGGCACTAAGGGCACTGGATAGCCCTATAGTGTGATCAAGACTAGTAAACAACACCTTGGCATGCTTAGACAAGGTAGCTAGGGCAAATAAGCTCACTCTCATATGGATTCCGGGCATCATATAGGCCACTCTGGGTGGCATGGAAGTGAGAGGGCGGACAGACTGGGTAGAAGGGCAACGGAATGTGAGCCCATAAACCAGGAAGTGGGGTTTCCGAACCAGATATGGAAAGTTAGGCTCGGGAGAATCATGGAGGATTTCCGCCTAACGGAATGGACCAATTGCAAAGGCTGTCAAACAAACAAGAATTTCTTGGGGGGGGAGGCCTAAGCAAGTGGGGTAAGCAGGCCACGGAAATGAGCAGGAGGAAACTGAGAATAACCATAGAAGTCCTCACGGGACATGGCAATCTCAGAAAGCTGGCATTCACAACAAAGCGCCTCGGGTCGCCTTATTGTGAAACATGTGAGGGAAGCAGAGAGGAGACGTCGGTACACTTTCTCTTGAGTGAGTATGAGGAGGACTTGGCTAAGGAAAGCCTTTCTGGACCCAGAAGAAATCAGGGATTTAGACATGAAGCAATTGGTCGGCTTCTGTCTGGAGGCAAGGTATCCCGATGCCCCCCGCCTCTGGGATAGTAGCAGGGGACAGAGTACAAAGACTAATAGGTCAAGTGCTCTGAACCTTAGGGCCCGCTAAGTTTACTATTAATTAATTAACTCTGAAGGGGAACCTGGGGCAGGTTCGATACCAAAACTGAACGCATCTCTACATAACTACTATGGAAGAAAGTTCAGTTTTGGTATCCAACTTGCCCCAGTCTCCCTTAATTTTTTGAGTACTTACAGAAGACTTTCAATATGAGCTCCATCTACTTCTACACAAAGTTCATACCGTCTCAAGAGATTTTCATGAGTTGCTCTTCGGATTTGATCGGGGGTAATAGCATTAACTGCCTCATCGAATTTTTGACGCAACTCATCTTCAGATTGGGGGGGATTTTGGTCGAAAATTTTTTCTTTTATAGACCCCCAGAAAAAGTAGTCCAACGGAGTTAAATCCGGCGACCTTGGTGCCCAATCTACGTCAGCATTTATACCAATTAACCTATCAAAATGGTTTTCCATGTATTCAACAACAGCGTGAGATCGATGAGCTGGTGCACCATCGTGTTGATAGGTTAATTGGTTCAATCGAACTCTAGGTGCGACACGACGAACTAAAGCAGGGAGTTCATCTCTCAAATGCTGGAGGTACACTTGACCAGTCAGTCTATTTGGCAAAATACATGGACCGACCTATAACGAAATAATAACGGAAATATGGAGCGCTGATTTTTTTTAAGTAGGAAAAAAAACGTATTGAATGTAGTATATCAATGAGGTTAAATTGAATATAATGAAAGAAAAACTGAAAAAAATAATTTAATTATAACCGACGCCTAGGGTGCAGTGGTTAGGCAGGCGGCGTTGGCGATCGCTAAAAGCTGAGTGGAGTTTCCCACGAGCGGAACATGGATGTGTTACCCCGCTCTTTCTTTGGCTATCGTCCGGCCGTTCGTCTGCCTGCTGGAAACTAGGTGAACGGGAGGTATGATGTTATCCGGTTTCGGTGACCAGGTCTACGCAATGTGGCTTGAGCACCCAAACTGAAATCGCCAAGACCTAGCATCCTCGGAAAGGTTTTCCCACTAGGTTTTCCCCGCTCCACAGGCAGTACCCTGACGAATTCGGGATGTGACATTGTGGAATTTATTAAAAAAGGTAAAGAATCCTTCCTCTCCCTGTGTGGAGATGGAAGGAGCCCAAGATTCAGGGGGATAGAACCCTTGAATGTTAAGCTCGTGACCTGTAAAAGGTTGAGTGGAATGGGGCAGAAAGATAGATAATTTAATTATATCCGGAAGTTAGCGTAGATAGTGCGGAAAGAAACGCACGAATTTCCGCTAACAATGCTTACGTTACGAAGAGCGTAAATAAAATGAATGTAATTTCGCATCTCTGAAAGCGTTTCTAGCGCTACCTATCATTCCGATTTACCGAAATAAACAAGAGAGTTTTCCGATCTTCTTCATTTCAAGAACCAACCGCCGCGCCAATCACAATAGAACTACACGCTGATTGACCTGATCATCGACTTTCCTATTCGACATTATAAGTATAAAGCACCAAGCGGCAAGAGCTCAGAACCGTTCCACATTTGAAACACACCGTATCAAAGGAAAACCGAGAAGCCACAACTGAGATTTAAATACCGCCTGCTGGCGTAAGTAAACTTAAAAAGCTTTCTTGGAATAGAAAACTAGGAATTCTAATCCAATATCTTGTTACTCCGAACTGTAACAATAATCTCTGCAAATAATAACTTAATAATCATATTTTTTAACTCGAAACTAGGAAGTAGAAGTTATTAAAAATGTAATAAGTAATAGAGAATTTATAACGGGGAATTGGAAACTGAGAACAAGAAACTAGGATCTTTGATTTGGAAACTTGGGACTCGGAACGTAGAACAAGGAAAAAGGAACTAGGATCTGGCAACTAGAAATTAGGAATTAAGAACTAGGAATAAGGTAATAAGAAATAAGAATTTATATCTGATAACTGAGAACTTTGAATTCACAATTATGAATTCAATACCAGAAACCGGGAATTAGCTAATGGGAACTGACAATTGTTATGTGAGATCTGGAATCTACGGTTTAGGAACTCAGATCAAGAAATTGGAAACTAGGAAATATAAACTAGGATCTAGTAACAAGGAACTTGGAATTAGGAAAAGATAACTTAAAACTGGGAACATGGGATCAAGTTCCTTGTTCCAAGTTCTTTTATTTCATGAGAAAACTCCGGTTCTCCAACAATTGCTACTATGAGAGATTTCACAGCAACTGGCGTACTTATAGAATATTCACTTTTGTGATGCAAACAAACTTGTTGGAGAATTCACAGTTCTCCCAACTTTAAAAAACTTACTATTACCATTTGATCGTTGAGCAGTCCGGCCCAGTAATTTAGGCTCCATCTCACTTGGTTGGATCTGGTTTCCACGCACAAATGAGGATTTTCATGAGTCCAATAATGATTGTTACGGGTATTAAAAATACCTGTTTTAGTAAAATTGGACTCATCTGTCCACAAGATTTTATCTAGAAAATCCTCATTTGCACGTGCCAGATCTAGCATTGCCCTGCAGAAAGCTACTCTGCGTTCGGCGTCTCCAGGTAACAATTTATGGACCCGCGTGTAATGAAATGGGTATTGCCCGTCCTCTTTCAGTAATCTATGTACGCTCATATGATTAACACCCATCACTGACGCTACTTTTCTGGTTGATGTTGTCGGGTCATCTCTAAATCTTTCAAGAACCTTTATATCAGAAGAAAGGAAGAACAATTATTAAGACAAGATCATTATCAATTATCTGCCAAATCCAAAAAATAAAAAGTTTTGATATCAGAAAAAGGCAAACATAAAAATTAAAAACCCATAAAACAAAAAGATTTGATATCACATAAAGACAAGTCTGAAAATTGAGAAAAAAGCAAAATAATTAAAACAAAAATTTTATACTGGTCTTATTTATTTAGTAGTCATCGTTTCATCATACGATGACGTCAAAACCGTCAAAATATGATGCAAAAATTAACAAAATGAAAAAACGTCATAATAAAATATATAAAAAAATTAGTTTGTTTTCTGATCGCGGACTACAAAATGTAATTTCCCGTAAGCTAAGATTAAACATAATATGTTTAATCTGTGAAATAATATAAAAAGGAATTTAGTAATTAAAAATTATAATAAATAAATTTTACTTGAGGTTAAAACGCTATAGACGTGAGCAATAGACATTTCGCTAGTTTGCAGCTGCGATTTTGAAAAAAAATTTGCCCTAACATTCTAGCGAAAGTCTTGATAATTAAATAATTATCCTCTTCTTCAAAAACAACAGTTCTGGCGGATGGCCTGCCGACATTCTGCCTTTTAGAATTAAATGATTCACCCTCACGGAGATTATTCGCCAATCTTTCAAAAACCTTTCTTGAAGGGTGATACCTATTCGGGAAGCGCTCGGCATACTCCCGTGCTGCAACCGCCGCCGATTGATTGCATTGCGCATAAACGACAAACATATCGTATTTTTCAGCAGACGTAACGTCTTCCATTTTTTACACGAAAATTGAAAAACTACATGAAAATACATGAAAGTGAATACAGAAAAACCACATTATATAAAATGAAAATATTAAAAATATTCGCTAAATAAAACTTTATTAATTTAAAAAATTATCACAAAATAGATCATTGTATACCAAGTGCGCAAAGTGGGTCATTATAGGTGACTTCGAGTTTCGAATAGAGTCAGCACCAGAGGCGAAAGGAGGTGAGCCGTAGTCGAGCCGAAGTGCGAGCCGAAGTGAGCCAAGCGTTGCCGAAACTCGCACGAGCTATAATAACCCTTGCGCACGTGGTGCATACGATAATATTTGTCATACGTGCGTGGAAAATAAACTTTCGAGTGCCACCTTCGCGGTGGTTCACTCGGTGAGGTCCAGGGGTGATGCCCCCTGGTGGGGGGGGGGCTTCTGGGGGAGCGAAGCCCCACGAAAATAAAAAAAATCTTTTATTTATTAAATAAAAGAATTTTCTATTTATTAAAAAAAGAATCTTTTACTTCTTAATATCCCCATATCATTCCCACAACTTCCCTATAACGTTCCCATGATATTCCCGAAACCCAATCAAATTCCCGTTAGCTTCCCAAAGCTTTCACATAACCCAATAAAGTTCTCATTAACTTCCCATAACTTTCCCATAATTTTCCCAGAACATCCCCATGACATTCCCATAACCCAATAAAGTTCCCATTAACTTTCCATAACTTTTCCATAACGTCCCAATAAAATCCCCATTATATTCCCGTAACCCAATTAAGTTCCTATTAAATTTCCATAACTTTTACATAACGTTCCCATAACTTTCCCATAATGTTTCCATGACATTCCCAAACCCAATAAATTTCCCATTAACTTCCCATAACTTTCCCATAACGTTCGCATGACATTCCCATAAATTTCCCATAACATCCCCATAAACCAATAAAGTTCCCATTAACTTCCCATAAAATTCACATGACATTCCCATAACTTTCCCATAACATTCCCATAACCCAATAAAGTTCACATTAACTTCCCATAAGTTTCACATAACACAATAAAATTCTCATTAACTTTCCATAACTTTCCCATAACGTTCGCATGACGTTCCCATAATTTTCCAATAACATCCCCATGACATTCGCATAACCCAATAAAGTTCCGATTAACTTACCATATCTTTTCCATAACGTCCCCATAACGTCCCCATAACATCCCCATTAAATTCCCTTAACCCAGTTAAGTTCCTATAAACTTCCCATAACTTTCCAATAACGTTTCTATAACTTTCAAGTAACGTTCGCATGACACTCCCATAACCTACCCATAACATCCCTATGACATTCCCATAAATCTATAATGTTCCCATTAACTTCCCATAAAGATCCCATGACATTACCATAACTTTCCTATAACATCTCCGTGAAATTCCCATAACCAAATAAATTTCCCATTAATTTTCAATAACTTTCCCATAACGTTCCCATAACATCCCAATGACATTCCCATAACCCAATAAATTTCCTATCAACTTTCCATAACTTTCCAATAACGTTCCCATGACATTCCCATAATGCAATACTGTTCCCATTAACTTCCCATAAGTTTCCCATATCCCCATAGACCCCGTATAGCTCTCACGGAACCTCCTGTAGGGTCTCCCATTCGACCCATACAAATTTGTAAGAATCCCATAGACCCCATAGGATACCTTCAAACTTATGAAACCTGCCAAAGAACACTATGGAAATTCGTTTCTAATAGAAACTTTTATTTTTAGCCTCCCTGAACCGAAAGTGGTATTTCGCGCCCTCAAAACCAAGCGCAAAATCCACTTTCCCGCCCTAGGGCTTTTTGATGGGCGCAAAATGAATACCGGACGCAAAGTTGCATTTTGCGCCTTCTAAAAAGCCCTAGGGCTGGAAAGTGGTTTTTGCGCTCGGTTTTGAGACCTCTCGAAATACCACTTACGGTGCAGGGAAGCTAAAAAATATTGTACGCATCATGAACGAGAAGCCTATAATTGCTCGCGCGATTTCTAGCTCAAGTCTAGGCACCCTCGGCACCCCTCGGCTTCGCCTCTGGGTGCCTCTGGTGCCGACTTGAGCTACAATTCGGTGAGCAATAATAGCCTATATCTCGCCCTTGATACGTAAACTACTATTTCGTACCTTGAACGCGGGCAAAAGTGGAACTAGCGATCGTGAAAGTCACTTTCACGCCCGCTCGTTCCTCTTTTGCCCTTGCCCGCGGTATGAAAAATAGCGTACAAGCCTCGGGCGCCGGTTGCGCCTTCGGCCGTAATATGCTGTTTAATAAAGTACAACATATCAGTTTTTAATGGAAATCTGAGATTTAGTTTTCTTTTTATAATTAAATATCTATGCTCACAAGACCTTACTCCATAAGAGCTAATTTCTCTATTTTCTCTATTTTTGAAATGAAATATCTTCCCTTCTAGACAGACAATCCTTTTGAAACTTTGTCAAATTGCAGTTAATCAATCATATTTTCATTTTACAAAATTTCAAAGAATTCTCAGATTTTTCAATTTTCTTGAGACCTTAAGGTAGTACTAAAGAAAACTGAAAAATCTCAGTATTCTTTGAAATTTTGGAAAATGAAAATATGAGTGATTAACTGCAATTTTTCAAAGTTTCAGAAGGATTGTCTGTCTAGAAGCGAAGATATTTAATTTCAAAAATAGAGAAATCAGCATTAGCTCTTATGGAATAAGGTCTTCTGAGCATAGTTATTTCATTATAAAAACAAAACTAAATCTCAGATTTCCATTAAAAACTGATATGCTGTACTTTAAATAGTACATTATAACATACTCAAATTTCAAAGTTTTTGCCTGCATACGTTTTGAATAATAATTAAATAAATGTTGGATACAACGGATAGCTGACAGCCGATTGGCTAACAAGTACAGTCAGATTTAAAAATTTACCTACCATTTCAAGTTTTTCATAAATAATCAAGTAAAATTTGATTGATTACATTGTTTATTACTTGATACATTACTGATTTCCATAACTGTTGGTCAAATTATTTTTAAACAACTATTTTAGACAATTACTAACTTTTGAATAAGACTATAACTTTAGTACTACCTTAATGTGTCTGAAGTTCTTATTGATTAATTCATCGAAAAATGTGCAAAAAGAAAAACTTCACTAAAGAAATTGGAAAGACGAACATCATTAACAATTTACAAAAGAAAGAATTAATAAAGAATTTGCAAAATCTTTGAGAAAGTTAGATTATGCATATTTTTAGAAATGATTGTCTTCATTTTTGCAATTATCAATGAATTAATCAATGAGAATTTCAGATACATGTTTGGTATCAAACATTGATGATTTGGTAAAAACCAAATTCACTGAAGTTTTTATAAAAATTAACGTGCAGAAAAAAATTGCAAAAACTATCTTCACTAAAGATTTTATAAAAATTAACGTGCAAACAAAAATTACAAAAACTATCTTCATTGAAGTTTTTATAAAAATTAACGTCCATCAAAAAATTGCATAAAATATCTGCACTGAAGTTTTTGCAAAATTTAACTTCTATCAAAAAATTGCAAACACTATCTTCACTGAAACTTTTGCAAAAACTACTTGCGATGAATTAATCGATGAACATTTCAGACACATGAAATTTTTAAACATGAATTAAATTACACACTATTTGTAATATTTAAATTATAAATATTTTTTGCATTACCAAAAGTATTAATTTTCGTCGATAAGGTCACTGCTGCAAAAACTTTCTAAGCGTATTCCCTAAAATGATGGTGAAACTGGCAGAAGATTCGCCAGCAGAAGATTAAAAAAAATTTATTTAAAATTATTTTTAAAAAGTGAGCAAACACTAGCAAACCTTTTTGGGTTTGTTCAACCAAAATTTTCGTGTGCTCACCTTTTAAAATCATTCTAAATGCATTTTATTGAAGATTCTGCTGTCGAATCTTGTGCCAGTTTCATCATCATTTCCCTAAAACCTAAAAAGAAAATCATCCAATTTTTTCTTGAAGCTCAAGTTAGCTCCACTTAGCTTCAGCAGATTCATTTGGCAAAGGCATCTGTAACAATTTTAAAATGTAAATAAATATGCAAATGCATTCCTTAATTTGTTTACTATAAATCATCATTTGCTTGTTGTTATAAAATTTATTTAAACAACATGCAAATGATAAATTTTAGTAAACAAATTACGATTTATTTGTATATTTACTTACCTTTTAAAATTGTTTTAGATGCCTTTGCTGATGAACTCTGCTGAAACTCGTGGAGCAACAAGACGTCAGTCTACTAATTCTTCTATCCGCCAACGACGACACGGCCACGATGAACGACGATAGCGCAGTGTTTTTAACTACAGGGACATTGAATACATTTTGAATACATAAATTAATCAAAATTAGAAATTGTCCCTGTAGTTAGAAACACTACGATGACAGTTTGTAAACACGCGTACAGCAGCCGACACGAGATTTCTTATGTGAACGGGGCATAAGAAATCGTACCAACTGCTGGTCTGGATAGCCGCGTTTCACTCGCTACGAGTTCGGCGCGATTCAAACGCGAGTTTAAACTCACGCGTTTAAACATTTTTTTAAATTTTTTTATACTAATCTTTTTTTTTGCTTT
>JABFQA010002183.1:0-11791 GCA_022817065.1 Probaryconus sp. ZL-2020 | reverse complement strand
CCACATTGTTTATTGCGTATATTAAAAAATTCTGTACTATATAATTAATTCAATTATAAACTTACAAGTTAAATTGATTAAACTGCTTTATTGCGTGCAATTTGTTCCAATTTATAATGCTATAAGACTTCATTAATAGCGAACATAAATGAAATTATTTGACACCGACAATTTTATTAATTAAATAGGAATTAAAAAATAAATACATAAAAAAATATCAATCTCTAATTTCGATCTTTTCGGGGATTTTATGACATGGCCATGAATAAATTTAACCATGACTCATAAAACTTCTCTTTATTAATTTGACGAATTTGACGAAAAAGATGATACATAAGTTTCAGTAATATATTTGACGTTTAGTATTACGATAGTGGTTACTATTTTAACGAGAAAATTGTATTATCTTGATGGTATTTCCCATTACTCGAATACATCAATGGGTGACGTAGTAGAAAGTGCAACGAAGTATTGTAGGGTATGCAAATAAAATAACACAAGCTAACCGACATAATTATGGAATGTAAAAGTGATTTATATCAAAGATGATTCTGAAAACATTACAGTATTTGTTTAAAGATGATTGCAATGAACTGTCAAAATTTTGATCTGTTTTTCTCAGTCAATTAATCCAATTTCAATTGCAAATTCTTGGTCGGGTTAATAGGCAAATGCGGAAGAGGGAAGACTTCTGGAATTCTGATCTGAGATTGCTACAACCATGAACATTTAGCAACAGTAACTCATCAAATCGCCTGGCGCGCAATTAACATAGCATATTTTCCCAAACGTCATCGTTGAAGAAGCTTCCGCCCCATTAGTGAATCTTCGTTTTACAATCAACAATTCAAAATACAAAAGACACTGATATCATGGAACAGGATGCGCGCATTGAAAATATATTAAATTGAAAAGAAACGTATGATTAATAAAATCATACGTATTTTATCGCGTTTTTAACATTAACAATGAAATTAGTTATGAAATCATTTCAATATCCGTCCTTTCTCACGACTCGTTTCTTAGTTTCATTCAATATATCATTAACAATGAAAGTTCTTAATGCATTTGACTATTTCTACAACGCTGAGAGAAATTATTTGATCCTTAAAATTAAAAAGATCCTTCTTGAGTCAATAAGATTTAATGCACAAATTCAAAGAGTTTTGATTACATAAACCTCTAACAGAGATATCAACCAATTGGGCATATTTTCAAAGTAAACAGTAATATAATGAAATTAAAAATTTCCAAATTCAAAAGATCCTAATTTCGAGGAAAAATTCATCAATCTCTTGAAAAATGATACCCTTTAAGTTTTAACTAGCCATTTTAACTTGTCTTTAATTATTTTTTACACGATTCCCTACTTTCTCATTTCTAATTAATCATATTTTATCTTTGCTAATAACAAGTTCGAGCTGTTTATTCGCGAAACCATTATGCAATTGATATATGTATTTACTTTTATTTTTATTATATAAAGCCAATGAGAGAGAATCATATTTAATTTCAATTAACATTAATAATCTTGGAATGGTACGTGACTCTTGAGAATCCCTTGAATGCCATCGAAGAGAGAGAGAGAGAGTGAGAGAGAGGAAGTCGGGGAGAAGAGAGAAATTAGGTTTACAACGGAAGTTATCTCAGCCTGACATATAGTTACTGCGTGAAACAACTGTCACAGGATTGCATGACGCTGACGGGTGTAGGAAGGTTGTACTCCACGTCTAGGTACGTAACCTGTAAATTGACGATAGTTTAGAGACCGTCAACTGAGTTAAAGATAAATTCTATGGAGCATAGAGCGAAAAGCCTTCAGAGCTATTGCAATTCTATGGTAATTTGTATTGCGTAATATGGTTGGATTAAATCGATCGCTTAAACAAATGGTTTCATGGGATAACAAACAAAGTGGCAGCTTGATTGGACGGGGATGAGTTGGTCACACGATATTTGCCCACAACTGAACAACGATAAAAAGGAAAAAGAAAAGAATAAGAAAAATATAAGGAGCTGTGGATTTTAGGAGCACTATTATTAAATTCCAATTTTAGGCTGAATTAAAGCAAATGATTTTAATTGAATAATGCGCTTGACTACATCTGGATCTCTTTAACTCTTTTTTTTCTCCGCAAATCTGAATTCTGTTGTCGTGCAATAAGTCGTCTCTTTCTTGACAACTCACTTTAGAACAAACTCATGGGCAATAGTGGTCCCGACCGCAACCTTACGTAACATTAAAATATGCAATTACATTTAATTAAATGTGACTCTTCTCCTCTCAGATATTGCATGGTATAATATGGGCTTGATGCATTTAAATAAATAATATAGTGATACAATCCTGTGAACATTCTTATTTCATATCCGGAGTTCCCATCGCTGCCGGTAGTTGGGACTCTGTGAATCTATTTTATTTTACAGGCGTCACTTTCCTTGTGACGAGGCAACACTCGTAAAAATCTTAAGCTAGAAAACGAGCGAGCTTTGGGAGTTAAATATTTCGGTCGATAGCGATCTGACAGTGAGTTAAATCCTTCCAACGTATGTCCGCAATTGTCGCGAAGCATGATTTTTGCAAACTTGTTTTTTTTTTTTTTTTTATCGAAAATTTCGTCGACGTTATTTCGCACGTCATCTCTCGAAGGATCTTGAACGTTATCTGATGAATCTCGAAAATTCTACTTTGTTATTTATCGGCAGATTGTGTTCGAGGAACACTCCGTTAGAATTAATTGCAATAAATCAAGAACAGATTTATTCATTGTTGCATGAGATCGATTTGTTTATTATTTAGCCAGACGCCAGAGATTGGCAGCATGACAACCATGCACCACGTGGAATTGCGGTAGCTGCGGTAGTCAAAGCTTTCACCTCTGCGGCACGCCCCCGTTAATACTTCAACGTACCCTCGCTTCCTTCCTCAGAATTTCATCATTTAGTTAGAGAAATTCCATTTCTTTAATGTTAACGCAGAACACTTAACTCGAAGATAAATCAAATACAGCAATTGTTACTTACAATTCACTATTGTAATCAACAAAAAATTGTTCCGAAGGTAATTACCGTGGAATTATATTATTTTTCATACTACTGATAAAATAAATGATGCTAAACAATTTTTTTTTTCTTTTTTATAAGAGTAACTTGTACCTTAAAATGAATACACCTTTAACATTTTAAATTTAATATCTTCATTTAATCTTTAATTCAGTTCTGAATGTTTTATTTGACAATAATCGGATTTCAAGTTCAGCTCATCATTTCAGCATCATTCATCTATGTTCCGTTGGGCGTTAAAGGGTTAAATAATGTTCTGTACGCTTTAATGTTGAACGAGAATTTTTGATCTCAAGGAAAGGTAAACAGAAAATTAAAACACGAAATTAGTTATTTAACGTTTAATGAGAATCAAATTAAATGACGTGGAAATATTTTACTACAAAATTGGAGTTTGAAATTAGGGTGGCAGAATAATATCTTATGATCCCGAACGTATTGTGATATAAGTACAGTAATGTGGTCAGCACGAATATTTAAAATAGACGGCATCTTAATTGGTCAGTGAATGATCGATTTCGTAAAACAAACTAAATATCATCATCGATATTAATCTAACTATTTTCATCAAAAAGAATAAAAAAAGTCATGATAAAAGCGTCACGTCTGTGGCATTTTCAATAATTTTAACCGAAATAGTATCCGACATTTCTGAACAAATTTTAGGACTCAATTATTTCAAATATTAACGTGAAAGGTTGTTTTTTATAGATTAAAAACAAATTCTTTGAAATTATAGTGAAATATACAATTATATTTATCTGTACAATTTCCCATCACAAGTACACGCCACAGAATAACATTTCAAGTAATTGGCGCAATTTCTTTTTCCTTGAGAAGGATATCTTGACTTGTGATGTTAAAAGAACTGAAATCAGATTTATATTGAATATAAAATAATATACAGCTACACAAAAAAATGAGATATATCTATATCTTAAATGTATATCACTTTTAGGGGTATTCAGGAACTTTCTCTCTCTCTCTCATTAAAATTCGTTTCGTAAGACTTCGATAAGAATTCAAACAAGTTTGAACCGCTTACTCAGCTCGAACTTCCACTATAACACTACACAATTTTGATACGAATAATAGCTTGATATTAAACATGCAATTTAGTTAAAAAAAAAATCATCCTAACGAGAGAAAATATTATCGATAAAAATTTCAACAAATGAAATAAGTAAAAAACTGTACAATCTGAGAAAAAAAAATGTAATTTCGTTGAAGTAAAATAATTTTTGTTTCCTTTAACCAAATATTGAATTAAATAAAATAAGTAATATATTTATTTTATACAAATTATTTGGTTACATATTAAGCTAACCAAATTTACGCGAAAAATTCAAAATTACCCAATGAAATCTTCCAGTTTAACGACCAAAGAATTTGGTTAATTTTTTTCCTTATTCTCAGGACACAGAGAAGTCAATTGTAATCTTGATAATTTGATGATGAACTTTAATTACAATTACAGATTACAATGTAATGTATCCATAATTTAAACACAGAAACATTTGGAAAAACTAATCAAGTATATACATAAAAAATAGGTACCAATTAATGGTTATCAATAAACAATTGAATCGTTACTTAATGACGAAATAATTACAATAATGTAGTAGATTGCCTCGTAATTGCATCATTCATTATATAATGAAAAGCAATTTAACGTTAAATAGGTACAAGTTAACTGTAATGTGATTTCTGAAATATATGAAAGTACACAAACATCTTCTGAGATTTCAATGTAATGATTTTTGAATTTAACATGTACCAATGAAGTGATAAAAACATTTTATACATAAATTTAAAAAAAAAATTGTAAATCAATTAAACTAATAAAATTTTAGTATTCAATGAATTAGACTTTGAATTAAATTTTTTACTAATTGGATAACACAGAAGGTAAAACCTCGAATTAATTGAATTTATTTGCCCTGTATTTTGTGTCACAATCCAACGTAGAAAACAAAGACATAGTTTGACAATAAGTAAATCGAAGTTCCAGAAGGCAAACTGAACATCAAATTCTTAACATAATTTGTAAAATTTAAAATAAGCAAATTAAACTGAAACCAAGTGTTAAATTGTCAGTAATTGAGACTATAATTATTCATGATTGTGAAGTGTGAAAAATGTTAAGAAAAAAAAAGAGAGAGAGAGAGAGAGAGAAAACGTTTGACAGAAAACTTGAAATGAGGGATGGGGCCTTAAGAGTCGCTCGTTTATTCGATTTTGCCGTAACATCGTAACGCGACGCTCTCTTCTTGCGTGTCTCTTCCTGTAATTATTGTTTAAACGCTCTGTTGAAATACGTTTGGCTTAACCAACTCAAATACATTTAAAGCACCGCTTCGCCCGAAGAAGACTCGTAATTTGCAATGTACCGTGAGTCACGATCACTGTACCTCACTGTTAACAGCTTCACTGTTACGTCCAACGATGGATTCTTTGCTCCTCCTTGTTACCCCCCTTCACCCTCCAGGACCATCCTAAGCGGCACAATTCTTTTTGATTACTACAATGAGCCATGATAATAAAGCCCCGCTAATTCATTATTTCTATTAGAGAAAAGCTTTTAATATTTCATACGGTTTATATATAATATCAAGATTATATGATTCTCGATTGTAAATCACAACGTAACTTAAAAAAATCCCAATTAAAAAGATGCATTAATAAATTCGAATACAATTTCTCTTCGTGTAATATAATATATATATCCTTGCCGCTGCATCAACAAATGGTACCTTATGGCGCCATTGTTATAAATATTTCAGTTTATTCCAATTTTTATGTTGTAATAATTAATCGTGAGAATTCCTTTAAAATTCGATCATAAAGAGTTACTTAATCAATATTTAAAAAAAAAACCATTTATCGTGTAAAGGATATTTGTAGTTACATTTTATTTCCTTTCGGTGGTTTAATTAATTGAAATTGAACCATTTATCTTAAGTCAGCAAAGTCTGTTAAGCAAATTCGTATGGATATGTAGATAAAGTAAACTTAGACAAATAAAATCAATTTAGATCTGAGTACAATTAAACAAATAGCGCAATGTTATTTACCAAACGAATTCTGAGTATCTAACTTCATGCCAACAGCGCAACGATATATACAATGAAATGTTGATGGCAAACGTATACGTTATCTGTGCTGCATGTGATTTACGTCGAAAATTAACTTGTGAGATAACTGAATTTTAGTTAAATGGTTTATATATTAACCCTTTAAACATACTAATAACCATGTAAATTCAAGAAAAGCTCGGTTACCTTGAAACGCACTGTATACGTATAATTTAATTGCTTCTGTCAGTTTTTAATTTAAAAATTTATTTAATCGTAGACAATTATCTTCATCTTACTGGATACTGCTGAATAATCTCTAGAAATAATTTGTTTAAAAAATGATTTTCACTGATGATTTTCTTCGGTGAATATAAAATTAAAACCATTTCAAATTGATGTAAAAATTGCATATTTTTCAGGACCAACGGATCCTTGAATTGCAACTAAAATTCTTTCATGAATGGAGCAAGAGGATTGTCAAAGAGATATGAAATAATAACCGCATTAGACTTTTGTAATTTAGGACTTTTAATCAAATGAAGAATACCCCTCATCTGCATCCTTCTAATTCGAATAATCGAGCCTCTGTTCTATCATTATAAGAAAGTGTGGCATTATTTACTTTCATCATTATCTTTCACAACGCATTTTTCTGTTAACTCTGCGACTTATATTCTTGTGGCGTCTGTATAATCGTGACTACTCCATAAATGTCTGTAATTAAGTTTGGCAGCCGCCGACACCCCCGAGTTTTAAAGTGACTCCAGCACAAGTAGAATTGTCAAATCAGATTCGCAACATACCATTAAATTCTGCACCCTGAATACGCTTTGTTCGGTTCCAAACGAACGCATACTGCTGCGCGTGGTAGTCGCTGACTTTTGACGTTAAAAGATTTCGCTTTCATTAATATCTTTCGTCGGCCCTGATTCCAAGCTATCCCATTCGTCGTCTGCCATTTACTTGGCGAGTAACTTCAACAATAGTTTATTTTGCATTTACTTGGACAGACAAATGATTGTTCTTTTTGGCTACCCAAGATTTGTGCTTTCATTTATTTTACAAATTCATGATACACAAATTAAGACTTTAATAAATCTATTTTTGTTTTATAATTATTTAAAGATTCTTTTAATGTTTTCATTTGCAAAATTTAATGGACCAAACATCCAAATGCATATTAAAATTTTAATTAGCAATATTTCAATCTTCCTTCAACGTTACTTCAACATTTCTCTTAATGTACAATATAACTTTCTCAAACCGGATAATTCTCCATTGATTGAACAGTAGATGAATACAATTCAAGATATGTTTTCGTTTTCTATCACATCAATAGCACAACTAAGAATATATCAATCAACCCTTCTTTTACTAGTAACTTTTCCAGTTTTTTCCTTTTTCTTTTTTTGTGCATGATTAAAATTGAATTCATTTGAATGAATTTTTCGAGTGTATTCTGTACCTCGGTAAAATTTCAAATTAAGTCTAAAAGGGTGAAAATAGATACGGATAACGACTGTCTGACATGAAACTCAAAGCCTGCTATCATACTGATGGTTAATGACTTTTTCTGCCTTCTTCTTTGTTTCTCATTTTTCGTGACATTGTTTTCTAAATCGATCTCTCCTTTTAACGCCTTGAGTAAATCGATACCAATTATAAAATCGCAGTCAATGAAACGCCTCTAATAACATATTCATCACAAGTATTATGTATTGTTCTTTATCTGTACCAAATTACAGCTTATGATAATGACAATTATCACCCTTATAATACGTAACCGATGACTGAATTATTCATCAAAAGATGATAAAATTGAGAAATCGTCTGTTTAGAAAGTTCGTGCTAAAATGGTTGAGAAAGTTCAAACATTTTTACATACAATTCTACTTTTACTAAACCATGCAAATTTATTTGAAATGATAGAGAACCGTCTTGCGTGCGAATCATTTGTTCAAGTCGAGTTACACTGATTCAGTTTTGCGTAAACATCGGCTATGGCTTTGTCGGCGAATTAGCTCTATCCATTTTCTAATAGTGTCGATTGATCAGTTTGGTGAAATGCAAAGCATTGAATACATTTTATTCTGCACAATTAAAACAATACATATGTATACAAACAATTTTTTTCATTCCTTACCTGCATGTGAAATCAAATAAAACTTAATTCAAATTCATCATTTAATTGATAGCTGAAAAACGATAATTTTTATTTATTTATTTTTTTTTTTTTTATTGACAGATTGTCGATTAATGGTAAACTGATCTTAATCCCAAAAGAATATAATTTTCAATTTAAAAATCATGATACGATAAATGCTGTTTGACTCTGCATTCGCAGATTTTTATGTAATGCATTTATCTCTCTGTTTTGTAACATAAATCAAATGGAATGACTACACACAGACTAAGAGGTAATGCACAGCAGAGAGGAGAAAAATTGTTTCAGCTATATTTTTATTGAGCCCTGTATTGTGATTTTTCATTTGCGCGAGGAACATTGTGCGGTAAACCTCCATGAATCCAATTTTACTTTACTGCACAATGTTCCCCTTGCAGCTGCTTATTCAGTACGCGAAGAAGTCGCTCGAGCGTGTCAACGTTGTGTATTTTCTACGATATTTTTATTACATTTTCCCATTTTTCTTCCTTTTATTCCGCCCCATTATTTACCGCTATTTCCTGTGCGTTCGCGGCTTCAAAAATACACGCAATTTTCACCAAAAGCGTTCATGAACAGCTCGAGAAGAGGCAAAATCTCAAAATCAAAAGGTTGCTAACATTTTTCAAACGTGACTCGAATCTAAATCATTTCATCGAATTGAATTTCAATTCAATAAATAGAAAAAGAAAAAGAAAAAAAAGCTAAATCTTATTTCTCGCACGAAGAATCGTCATTTGTAGTAAAATTTACTATTTTCATGACAATATTTATCTAAATTCATAATCTGTCCTTCAGACGATTGCATTAAAATATTTTATTTCCAGCTCAATCTGCGAATAAAATCGTGATTCGCAATTCAGCAAAAAAAGAAACAAAGCAAAGTGCCAAGTTTTGTCGCGAAATAACAATGACAATTAATCTCGTCGTTGGTAATAAATTTGAGCAAATGATAACGGATGGTTTATTTGCAAAAATAAATAACTTTTGATATCTCCTGACGATGGTAATCGTATAAAATTGTAAATGGATCTACTTCTTTTGACGCACCTAATCGATGAGACTGCGATGAACTTTATTCGCAATCAACAGAGACATTTGTAATAACTCGCTGAGCGCGTTATTCATGATCGCCGATCTAAAAAGCGGCATTACGAGCGATGTTAACAGTGGCGGACATTTCCGACATAAAAATAATAACTGCCCGTTACTTGTTAAGATGAAAAGTAGGAATAATCTGGCATCGAGCGTATAATGGATGTCCTTCCATAGTGACATTTGCTAACGCGACAAGGTACCTCTCGCGTTAGTGGCATAAAAGTGGTTAATGATTTGTAATGCGAAGGAGAGGCCTTTAGGAGAAGCAACACTCGGTCTGTTACAACTCTACCGGTCATTCCGCAAAAAAAAATCTCTAATCACGAACTTCGTGAAAGCTTATTTAATGGTGTTAAGTGATACGACATGGTATATTATGTTAAATTGTTATTACACGCGTCGTTGTATAAGATAATAATGTCTTATAGAATCGAAAAGCCATTCAAAGAATTACGATTTATATAATTTTATATTAAAATATATATTATGCTTTGTAATTGCTTCCAATCTAATGCTGGGAAAATCATTTTATTTCCATTTTGTGCGACTTTGATGTTCTATGATTTTTCATTGGCAAGAATTTAGAAGAATAACGTTAAAGATAATGTTTAGAATTGATCTTTGTTAACGATTTTATAAAAATTACCTTGGTAACTCTATCGCTGTTTTTTTTTTAATTTTCTTTGCTTTTCTTTTTTTTTTCAGTTTTATTATTGCTCCTCTGTATATTTTGTAATTGTTCGCGATGACAATCTTTTAATTCAGTCGCAAATAATTCAATTACCATATTTTTATGAATGAACCGTTTCATTGAAATACATTTTGTTTGAATAAATACCAAACATTCCGACACAATACCACTTTGACAAGACATGTCATAAATGTTGTTACATTCACCTTTCTTAAAAGATTGATGATAATTTAAATATTTCTTCTTTTATACGATAATCTAATATTAAAAGTTTGAAACTGATGTTTTAAATTATCATATAACATTTAAACAAATTTTTAACGAAATATAAATGTGACTTAATATTGACATACAATTTTTTGTGGGCATTCATAATTTCATGTTTTATTAATGAAAATTTTTACGAAGGGTACATTAATAATGTCAAAAATCATATAAACCTTATCATTTAAATCTTATCATAAATGTGATTAACAAAAAGGAATTTTTTTGAAACGAACCTCCCAACAAAATTTGTTGAAAACATTTTCAACTTTTAACATTTATTTACACATTATCACTATAATGATAAAATAAATTTTAATTACTAATTCATCAATCGATAATTACCTGTAAATGTTAATTAATTATTTAATATTAATTATATTCAATTAAATTACAAGTAAATATTGATTATTTCTCTCATCCGCGACTTTACAATAAAGATGATAAAATACTTTGTCTTTCCATGAAAATCATATAATTTTTCAATGAATAACCTTTGAATCCAAAAATGTTCCTCGATCAACGTTAACGTGAGTTGTTCATTTTTTGTATCGAAGTTCCATAAGATTGCTATAAAAGGGAAAGTGATCAATGCTCTACAACCTTTAGTACTTTAACTGAGGATATAAAAAAAAAAAAAAATATTGAACAGCGTGTGGATGAAATAAATTCCATGCTTCTAATTAACGGTAGGGAAAAGTTGAGTATGTTGATTGATTTCTTATAAATTGCTCGTTGAAGTCAAATTACATAATCATCAAGCGATGATCATAAAATCGATGTTTAATTACGCTTAGTCGGCAAACGTGGAAACACAGCCTTTCACACTTCTTAAGGTACTTTGACAATGATGATCCCACGACATTTATTTTCTTCTCATCGATGAGCAAGTGATTCATCGTCGATACCATTACACGTTGTATTGTACAGGCGACAGTTAATCGGAAATGTCAAGAAGATGAAAATGTCATTTTCTAAGCGAATTTTATCGTTTCATTGAGAACTTGACTCCAAGATCGATTGTGAAATACTTGAGAAGAAAAAAAAAAAAAAAGAACAAACAAACAAAGTGACGAGATATGACTGAAAGATGAAATTTTGACACTTCCACAAAGAAGACTAAAGTTCAATGAACGAAATGGGTTTATTGCTTTCAAAGTGGCACAACATCATTTTCTTCGACTTCACAAATTTTACA
Source organism: Probaryconus sp. ZL-2020 (assembly GCA_022817065.1). Taxonomy (NCBI): domain Eukaryota; kingdom Metazoa; phylum Arthropoda; class Insecta; order Hymenoptera; family Scelionidae; genus Probaryconus; species Probaryconus sp. ZL-2020. The sequence goes on along the minus strand of JABFQA010002183.1, from coordinate 236 downwards.
TTCACAGACTGGGTACAATTACTAACTTATTTGTTTTCCTAATAACGATGAATTGTTAAAACAGTTAAAGATAATTCCTTTTTTTTTTCTTCTGGGACAATTCTTAAGGACAAATATTTTTGGAAAAATATCACTCTGAAACAAAAAAGGATTTTTTTTTTTTAATTTTGACTCGCAAAGGAAAACTATTATGATCTTTTTCTTTTTATTTTCTTATTATTTAGGGTTTTTTTTTT
>JABFQA010002182.1:0-11791 GCA_022817065.1 Probaryconus sp. ZL-2020 | reverse complement strand
ACTGATGCAATTTGAAGATTGTTCAATTCTCTTTAATTAATATTGAAACCAGCGTTTAATAATGAGAACATCGTCCTCTTTAAAATGCTTTAGCTAAATTACTTATGTAATGAAAAAATAATGTAAATATTAATTTTTGATTAAAAATGCATAAATTGCAGGGTTTATTAAAACCTCCATATCTCCAGCATTGTCCATGATAAATGAAATGTATTCTTTTAAGTTAATGAAAATTAAAAGGTCAACACTCAAAGAGTAGGTCAACACTCAAACAGCTCGTGCTCTGATTATCTTCAGCAAATGCAAGCTAAGGCTGTTGCTGGGCTTCCTGACAGGCCACAACAGCTTTGGCTCTCAGAGTATTAAGATGGGTGTGACCACCACCCAAAAATGCCATCTGTGTGGAGAAGATGTGGAGGACAGTGTGCACATCTTATGCCACTGTTAATCTCGAATCAGTCAATTTCGACTTAATCCCAAGAACGGATGTCACCACTGTATTAGAGCTGATTAAGAATAGCGGCGACCTCGTTCATAAAACCTTCAGCCTGGTAGAATGGGTTAGTAAACCTCAGGGCCATGGGCCTCTTGTCGACAAAACTAGTTACACTATTAATTAAAGAGAATTAAACAAACTTCAAATTGTATCAATAATAATTGATATCCAAAACGAATAAAAAAAAGTTACAGTAACATTAACTCGAAAAATTTTTGACAAAAAAAAAAAGATTCATGAGTTTTTTGAGTTTTATGGGTTAATTGTGTTTATCGAAGGGAATGTCATCATAAGCACCTTAAGGAGAAAGATTCACCCTTTAATTAAAAAAAAGCAGACCGCTTTGAAAAACGGCTTTTGTTTTTTTACGCATAGTATATATTCTTTTAAATTTTAATTTTATTATTATGTTTCAGGAGCCAATTCAACTGAAAGCCGGCGATGAGATAGTTATTCATTTTTGGCGATGTAGTAATTCAAAAAATGTATGGTACGAATGGTCTGTTTCAAAACCAGTATCTCTTAGCATTCATAATCCAAATGGAAGAGCATCTAAAATAGGTCTTTAATAATTTGATGTTTTGAAAAAATTATTTTATTAGATTAATCAGCGAAAGTTAAATATTGGAAAATTAAATTTCATTTATAATTTTTATGTCATACATTTCATTTATAAACGTTTTTATGTACAAGGAAAAACAAGATTATTACATATAAAAACTCAGAATTGTGAAAATTTAAATTAAACTCACGTAGTTCACAGTAAGACGAAAGCTGCTACGGTTCCAATATATTCCATACACGATGAATAGCTTACAAAAAATAAAATTAATATTTTTATAATTCCATAAAAACATTTTTAATTTTCAATTTCGCGTGAAGTAATGTGTGAAAATGTGTATTCATATAACACGTTTAAATTTGCCGCTTATGGAAATGTGAACCTTGGTCCTTTCGCGACGCTGTGCGTCAACAAGATCCCGTTAGGCGAACCTCTGCATCTTGATCGATATAGATTATTAGTAAAAGTATCACACAGGAATGTGCCTCTGTTCTTTGACGGAAAGAACAAAAAAGTTATAATTTTCATAATCCATTGTACGGATATTGTCAAATAGCAATCTGGAATTGCTAGGCGGTTATTATTGACGAGCATTTATGACAGTAAATGGAAATTAACATCTTGCTGTCTAGTTTCAATTGCAACAACGCACACGTACTTGAGCGAGATTATCCTGTAAACATATTTCTTGCTATCTCAGGGTGAACTGGGACGTTGTCCAAATTTACTCTTTTACTACCGATTATTAAACGTTGTCTCGTCAACAATAACAATAACATAAATTGCTAGTATTTTTTAATTTTATCTCTATATATTGAAACGATCCTACGGAAATTAATTATATATTTTTTTATAATGTGACCTGAACGGTCATTGATACGCGCGTGGAGAAGTAAGCTCTTATCCCTCGCGATCCCTTTCGATAGCGCGTCAAGTACCGATTTTAGGTACTTTAAAAGCAAGGATTTTAATGTAATCCTGCGCGATTCCCACCTCCGCCTGCACTGAAAAAAATGGCACTTTCCAAACGCCACCGAGGAGCTTGTATATCTCCAACGTCGTAGCGATTCCCAAACACCACTTCGGTGCTGGAGAACCTTCTAGCAGATTAAAAGCGTCTGCTAATAGTTGTTTTCTGCTAAGGCGGCAAAAGAGTCACAACAAGTATTCAATGGTGGCACTCAATGTTCGCAACACAACACCCGATTTTAGTGTACAATCTCACATCACAGTTCAAACTTGTTTTTCGCGCGAGATAGCGAATGCGCGATACGCGGTGTTGACACAGAAGAACTCGCCGGCCGAACAGCTCAGCTCCTCTCAGTGACCGCTTTTTGGAAAAGCTGAGGGCCACTTGGATAGAAACTTTAGGAATTGCTCGGAGACGCTTTTCTTATCGTGTTTCCGATTATCTGGCGGACTGACTGTGACTTTGACTGATCATCATTTTTGGACGAAAAGCTTGGGTTTATATACCAATTGCCCCACAGGAGGAACTCCTTCTCTACCCAGGAAAAAAAGTCCTAAGTCTGAGCAGGTCTGTTCATATCTGATATGGTCTGATCATGCATGAAAAATGAGTAGATCTGGAAAATCACAGATCTGACCATACCTAATTAGATCTATTAAAATTCAATCATATCAGAGCAGAACCAATTAAGTCTGAACTTATCTAATTATATTTCATTATAAGGTCACATGTTGAGGTATGATCAGACATAATCAGATATGATCATACATGTTCAGATCTATTATCATACGTAATTTAGATATAATTCGACTAAATTAGTACTGACCAGACACGATCAGACATACTCATTTTCCATGCATGATCAGACCTGCCCAGACTTGGTACTTTTTTTCCTGGGTAACAATGATGTGAGAAAGTGTTATCATAAATCGTTATAAATTATCAGAGTTCATTGTAATGTATGCTTAAATTTTGTTACAAGAGTAATTTTGTATTTACTGAAAATGTCGTCAACATGTAAATATTCTTATTCCATTTGTAATGTAATGTTGTAATGTAATTGTAAATTTTTATTCCATTTCTAATAAAGCAGTTGGAAACATGTACAATTATCACTTATTTATAACTACATACAAAATGTAGAATATCTTTAATGTTGGTGACATCAATGCATGCAGTGATAATGAGTAATTTCTTTTCTTCAAATAATCCATTAAATTCACATGAAATGCAATATATTGAATGTAAATATATTTCAAATATATCATTCTGTGATTTCTGTGAATCACAATATCACAATATCACAATATATCATTCTGTGAAGTTGAGCTACTGTCAACGTTGTCAACGTTCCTTATTTTAATTATTTTTATGAAAATAAATAAAATACATTTAGTATACTAGATGATAACCTTGAAAAGAAGGCTTCTATTCTGTGTGTTGATAACACGTGTTTAGTATATAGTAAATTCTGTACGTCTGCAGTGGAACATACATCTGTGTTTTGTACATATGTAGTGGAAATATTTAAAAATTATTCATTGAAATTATAATATTGAAAACAAAAATTAATTGACGAAATATTTTTAAGAAATAAATTTATTTTTGTATCAGATTTAATGGAATTCTAATTGAAACGAAATTGTCAGAAGCGGTAAGTATATTGAAACATGTATATCAATTATTTTAAGCAAGTATTGTAAATGTACCAGTAACAGGACATGAATTAATGAATTGTTTATAATTATTGCATTGGAATCCTTATAATTAACTCTCAATATTATTCTAATTTCTGAACCCAGTAACTGAAAAACAATAGGATAGAATAGATAAAATACGATAGAGTATAATTTGCTAAGATTGAAATTGACTTAAATTTCATTTCATTTTCAGACAATTTACGATTGAAAACAAACATAAACGACTATAACCTGAAACCATCAAATCCGTAAAATATGATATAATTGCAATCTATTCTATCCTATCGTTTTTCACTTACTGGGAAATAATAACTGCACAACATAATGTAATTAATATTGAAGATGTAAATTTTTGAAATTATATATTACAAAAAAATTCATATATTTTCCAAAAACTATCTTCATTGACAATAGCTCAGTTAACAGAAATAAATTTTACTAATGATTTTCATGCAATTATATGTAGACATTTTTTCCATTGAAAAGTAGGTATGTAGGTCAATCAAAATTTAATTCCCACAGTAAAAACTTTTGCAAAAGATACGCCGGAGTACTTGTTGATAACGTGATAAGGATCAACCACGAATTCGCTGCGGAATCCAATTTTCAATTTGTATGAAACATTTCTGTTTACGTGTTTAGTTGCGATGCGAGTATTTTCATTTTTGAGAAATTAATTTCCCCCAACACTTATTTGTGAGAAATTATCTATTATCACATCCGTTGAACCGCGTTGACGATTTAAAGCGAATTTGCTTTAAATGAATAAATAACAGTTGCTCCATATGAATAAACAGCTACAACACGATGATTTCTCAATGTAACAGAGATTCGAATTCCCTGCTAATGTTTCGTGTCTTATCCTCCAAACACTCCGTTGAAACGCGATTACGACTCGGTGTGACTTCACTGCGAAATGTAATTTTAAACTTCGCAAAATTGTTAAATTTTGTGAAAAAATATTTAAACTCTGACGACATTTCAAGAAAATTAATTCCCCCCATTACATGTTTTTTCGGTATTGGTATCGAAATACTCTGATTAAATGCAATGACGATCCAAATCATATTCCCTGCGAAAATGAATAAACAATTTTTTAAAACATCATACATACAGAAATAGCTGTTATTAAATGTTTTAAAATTTTCTTAAATTTAAATGTCCGTAATAGTTTTTAATGAATAATAATAAAGGAAACACAGTTGCAACGCGATCTCGATCACTAGCGAATTACCTTGAAAATCTAGTTCGAAATATGTGTACAATAATAGAAATAAGTGAGACATTTTCTTTGATAATTACCTACGTCGGTTAATAACAATTAACGCGCAAACTTTTACAACAGTAATGTTTAAGCAATGTCAACAACGAAGTAAATTAATAAATAATATCAGAACACACTGTACCTTTCATTCTCGAAGAATCCGAAATATTATTTTAGTTGTAAAAAAATTTTAAGCTGTTGTTCTTAATGTTCCACTCTGGTTCATTTATCATACTTTTAAAACAATGAAATAAATGTAGTTCATAAATTATTTATTTGTAGCAATTAATGAAAGTTGTCAATTATTAATGGAGGTCTCGTCCGGATGAAGTAATAAATAAGTAGTCATGTTTCTCATGCACTATGACAACAGAGTTCAAATCTACCACCAAAAAGAAATAACCTTGGTGGAGCCACCGTCGACACGTGTACTCTCCGCGCAACGGCCTAAATATCCTCATTATGTTTTTTGTTGTGCTAGCGACAACAAAGTAGTCAACGTGTTAATTTAATTTATATAGTCTATATTTTTAAAGAAAGTTATTCATTATATAATGGGTAAACATCGTCATCGAGATCATTCAGAATCACCGGAACGTAAGCGTCGTCGTCATTATCGTTCGAGATCCCCTGATAGAATTCGTCATCGTTCCCGGCGTGAAGCTTTCTCGCCAAGCTGCTACCCGGGTCAGCCTTCTACATCTCAAGACGCGATATTGGCGCAAATTTTAGAAACTTTGGAGGCTCAAAATCGTCGCCTCGCTGCAATTGAATCAAGGGACCAGAGGGCATCGGTGGTTAGGTCACCAATGGCGCACGTGGCAAATGATGTTGAGGTTATTCCCGATTCTGAAGGCGGTATTGAGCCAGAGAAGGATAACGCGGGCGAGATTAATCTAGATGCAGCTGTTAATGAGATGAATCCAGAGATTATCTCAGGTAGGCAGATAAAGGAGTGACGGTTCTTTGGAACCGGGGCTTTGGACCAGGTGTGTCCTCTTGTCGACCCTTATACTTTTGAATAAGTGTTTGGCAAAGAGAGGACGCAACCGATTCTATCCTTTACACCTACGTAAGTCCCATCATGCAGTTTGAAAACTGTTTTTTCTGTTTGGTTGTTTTCAGAGAAATCGGATGAAAATCACAGGGTTACATTTAATGTGCCTACGGACAAAGATTCACTAGACTTAGCTGTGGTCTCCAAAGTCGAACAACTATTTTGTCTCAAGGAGAAATCAAATAACGATTGTCTTTGGTCACCGGCACTTTTCGAGGTTTCTCGTGCTGCTGTTCAGAATGGCCTGGAAGAAGACCTTCGTACCCAGTTATTAGCTAAATACCAAGTAAAAGGAGACATTTCCTTTTTGAATTCGCCGAAGGTTAACAAAGAGCTGATTTCTGCGTTGAAATTACATCCCAGCGTTCTGAAGAGAGACGAATATCAAATCCAGAAGCAGTCTCAAGTGGTTGCTTGTATGAACGCTTTTGGTACAGCGGCTTCGGATCTTTTGAGGCCAGAACTTATCCAAGTGCTTTCGGAGCATTCTAGTTTGGCTTTACAGCATTTAGCTGACGGATTACAGTTGTTGGCTGACCTGCAATATAGGTTATCTCTGGCTAGTCGTGCTTTTATTAATCCTACTTTGAACATTGTGGGAAAGAATGTGGCGGATAGTGCTTCGGTGGATATATGGCTGTATGGTACTACTTTTGCAGAAGAAGTCAAAAATGCCCAAGCATGTGAGAAAACAGCGCGTGATCTATTGAAGACGAAGCCTAATCCTGCTAAAACTAATAGTGCGCCTCGACAGCAACCAGTTCGGGGTCAAGGACATCTGCAACAAATACGACAGTCCTTCGACCAGGGAAACTCGAAGGCTCCTGCGAAACAAACGAAGTCGGCTCGCGGTGCAGGAGCATACCGCTCGAAGAGCCGAGGCCGAAGATCGAGCTCGCGATCCCGATTTCATCGACATTGAACCCGGTAAGAACAGCAGGTCGTTTATCGCAGTTTATAGACGGTTGGAAAGGAATAACTTCCGATCCTGTGGTTTTGAGCGCAGTATCGGGTTATAAAATTCCTTTTGTGTCTGTTCCGCCTCCTAGACCAGTTCTTCCTGAACCAGTTTTTTCGTCTGACATGGCTGATTGGGCAGACTCAGAAATTACTCGATTACTGGGTAAAGGAGCCGTTTCCCGGGTGGAATCGTCTACATGTCAATTTTTGTCATCCTTTTTTATTGTAGAAAAACCTTCAGGTGGGGTTAGGTTTATTTTTAATTTAAAATGCCTTAATCAGTACATTGAACCACCCCACTTCAAGATGCAGGATTGGAGGTCAGTTATTCGGTTGATGTTACCGAATACTGTCATGGCCTCTATTGATCTTGAAGATGCATATCTTCTTGTTCCTATTCACGCAGATTACAGAAGGTTCTTACGGTTTCAATGGAAAGGGTCAACTTATGAATTTCAAGCGTTACCGTTCGGCCTTTGCACTGCACCGTATATCTTCACAAAGATTTTGAAACCTGTTTTTGCCTATCTTCATGAAAATGGATTTTCTTCGATAGATTATTTAGATGATTTTCTTTTGCTTAGTTCCTCTGTTTCTTCGTGTCAGGAAAATGTGAATGCACATTTAACTCTTCTGACTTCTTTAGGTTTTGTGATCAATTACAAGAAATCGGAGCTGACGCCTACGACTCGCATAAAGTATTTGGGTTTCGTTTTCGACTCAAGACTGCAATCGATCTCAATCCCTGATCAACGCCGTATAAAACTTTTCAATTTAGTTTCTGATTTTGTAAATAAAAAACGCTCTACAATTCAGCAATTTGCCAGTGTGATTGGTTCACTTGTTTCCATCTGTCCAGCAGTTCGTTATGGCTTAATGTACACCAAGAGGTTTGAACGAGAAAAGTACCTGGCATTGCTCGAGTCTAACGACAATTACTCTTCACGGATGGAAATCGCGTCATACTTAAAATCTGATTTTTAGTGGTGGCTGAACGTCTTAGCAGACCAAAACCAAGTGAATACTATATGCATGGGTCGTTATGTTTGCGAAATTTTTTCAGATGCTTCTCTTACGGGTTGGGGTGCTTCATGTGGAAATGAGCGAGCTCATGGATGGTGTTCGGGTAAAGATAAGTCCGAACACATCAATGTTTTAGAATTGCGGGCTGCTTTTTATGCTCTTAAATGTTTTACAGCCAATTTGCGGAATTGCGAGGTGCTGCTTAGAGTGGATAATACCACCGCCCTTTCCTACATTAATCGGTTCGGTTCAGTACAATTCCCTCATTTATCTAGTCTTGCCCGCTATATTTGGCAATGGTGCGAAGAAAGGGGTATTATGCTTTTTTCTTCTTACATTGCTTCGGCGGAAAATATCCACGCAGACAGAGAGTCTAGAAGGTTGGACATGGATACAGAATGGTCACTGAATGTTAAAGTCTTTTCTCGGATCGAGTTACGATTTGGGCCTTTCGACATTGATCTTTTTGCTTCTATCTTAAATTACAAATGTCCTCTGTATATTTCGTGGTGTCCAGATCCAGAAGCCTGGTCGGTGGACGCCTTCACAGTGTTTTGGTCGGGTTTAAGGTTCTACGCCTTTCCTCCGTTTATCCTAATTCCGAGGGTGCTGCGGAAAATTGTTGATGATGAAGCGGAGGGTGTGGTGATCGTGCCTTGGTGGCCTGCTCAGCCTTGGTTTCCGCTTTTTAAGCAACTTCTTACCTCAGATCCTATGATTATACCTTCTGACAAGTTTTTGCTTTCTTCTCCTCTCAGGTCTCAACATCCATTGCACAGAAGCCTTTCCCTGGGGGCAGGGAAGTTATCCGGGAGGCATATCAGGCCCAACTAGTACCGGAAGCAGCCATAGACACTTTGATTGCGTCTTTGGCTGAGTCTACAGTCCGACAGTACACAGCATCGTTGCGGGCTTGGTGGATTCATTGTCAGAATGGACATATAACCTTTTTCGATCCATCACCTGCGCAGGTTCTAGAGTTTTTAGCTTCAGAACTGAAGTCTTCAGGAACTTATTCGGCATTGAATACAACAAGATCGGCCATCTCCCTGATTTCAAGAAATGGTATTGGCGATCATCCTCTAATTAAAAGATTTTGTAAAGGGGTTGGTCATCTAATGCCCCCGCGACCAAAATATGATTACATTTGGGATCCGGGGCCTGTAGTTAGTAAATTGAAAACATATTTCCCTCACGATGGCCTGTCTTTGGAAATTTTAACTAAGAAATTGCTGGTGCTACTAGTATTAGGCTCGGGACAGCGATGCCAGACTATGGCTTTGATAAGAATTTCCCATATAATCATAGAGAAAGATAAATTATTGATTCGCGTGCCAGATCAGATTAAGACATCAAATCCAGGTCGATCTCAACCGTTACTAAGTTTTCCAAGATTTGATGTCATGAAAAATCTTTGTATTGTTAGTTTATTAGAGTGTTATTTGAAAAGAACGAAGGAATTGCGTCCAAAGAATTACGAGTTTTTGTTTATTGCTATTAGGAAGCCTCATAAAGCTGTAGGATCGCAAACAATAAGTCGATGGATTCGGGCAACCCTTTTAGATTGCGGAGTCAGTGATATTTTTGGTGCTCATAGCACACGCCACGCATCCACATCTCAGGTTGCTAAAAAAGGCGTACCACTTGATATTATAAAACGAGCAGCGGGTTGGTCTGGCGAATCCCGTGTGTTCGCCAGGTTTTACATTCGACCTATTGTGGATCCAAATGCTTTTTCAGAGGCTGTCTTGAATTAGGTAATCGTAATTAGTAATTTATAGTTTTGTTTTTTTGTTTTATAAGATTTTGTGATTGGTAATAAAAATAACGTTGACGGTTTTGACAAATTTGCTTTAAACATCTACTTATTTATTACTTCATCCGGACGAGACCTCCATTAATAATTATAAGATTAAACGAACTTACCAAGTGAAGTTCGATCTTAATTATTATTGGAGGTCTCGTCCGGATGACTCCCACCCTTTAGATTTAACCCTCCCAACAAGAAGAGAGCTGAAATTTGTCAATAAGCTTTGAATAATGAGGATATTTAGGCCGTTGCGCGGAGAGTACACGTGTCGACGGTGGCTCCACCAAGGTTATTTCTTTTTGGTGGTAGATTTGAACTCTGTTGTCATAGTGCATGAGAAACATGACTACTTATTTATTACTTCATCCGGACGAGACCTCCAATAATAATTAAGATCGAACTTCACTTGGTAAGTTCGTTTAATCTTATAATTATATTGTCCAACAAGGAGTACCATCTCTTTTACTAACAAAAATAATTTGCAATGAATATCGAAATCAGGATTTGTTTGTAACTGAGGAACTTCTTAAATTTATTTGGCCGAACAAAAAATTTACTGCAAATCGAAAATTGAAAGAAGAGTTTAGAAATAAATTACGACGTCAGGATAATATACAATTCATTTTAGTGGAGGTATTACAAATGGTAAAAAATGAAATTAATAGATAATTATTTATCAGAAATATTATTTGTAACTGTAATTATAAAGAATCAAATCTGAAATGTTATATTGTTTCAGATGCAGAAAAGACGCAAACGATCTTTGGTAATTAGGAATAAAACTTAAATGCTACTTTGACATTCTGATATTGTTAAAAATGGTTTATAGTATCATACAAATTATAAGTTTGTAATAAAATAGTACTCATGTTTCTGGCTGTATATGTAATTACATATACGCATTAATGTAAGTTTTTTGATTATGAAAGATATTTCTGCAGGTAGAATTCCAGGAATTGGAGGATGCTTTAAACTTCTGGGCAATGCGTAATGATAACATAAAATTATTACATGAACAATTAAAGAAAGCTGCTACAAATGAAGAAAAGTTCAAATTGTTTCAAGATTTTATGAATACTGATTTTCCATTTAATGCTGACGTTAAGAAATTGCAATTTATAGGAGTCTGTTTGAGAGGTGTAAATGGTACAAATTAATTATAAAATAACTGTATAAAAGAAGAATTTGAGAAGCAATAATTTTATGATTATATAATAATTATCATAAAAAATTATACATAGGTAATTGTAATTTTATAGTTATTAAAAAGAAAAGTCAACAACCGCCTTCAACGGATGAAACAGTTGCTGCTGGATCATCCTGCAGTGATGTCAATCCATATCAAGCAGCACTGCCACAAGATTCCACTGAAACAATTGCAGTCTGTTCAACAGGTGGAGAAGGTAAAAATAAATTGTGCAATAACTGTAGAATTAATAATTTACACATTTCAGGATTAAGAATTTTGTAATTATATAGTAATTGTCAGAGAAGTAATAGACGTCAGTACACGGAAAAAATTTCGGTGCGTCAAGCGTAGCTGTTATAGTCCGTCTGACGCTTTAAAGGTTCTGTGCATCAGATGCACTGATTTCGGGGCAGCAGACGCACCGAAAGTCTGGGAAACTGTTACATTACATGATCGGTGTTACTTCTGCTCTTTAATCCGTGCATCAGTTACACCGATACTTATAGTTTTAGACATTATTTCTGTTAACGAATTAATGTGAATTTCTTGTCAAATTAATTTATTTAATTAAAAAAAATCATGTAGTGCAATTAAAATTAACGCAATTACTTACAATTAATTTTAAAAAAATGTAGTGCAGCATTATATTTAAGATAAATTAAATTTTAAACTATTCATTATATAAAAATGCTTCTAATTTTCTACAAAAAACAATTATTAGGTATACGTAATTTAGAAATTAAAAACATGAAGCGGTTAC
>JABFQA010002181.1:0-11794 GCA_022817065.1 Probaryconus sp. ZL-2020 | reverse complement strand
CTTCCTGAAAATAAATACAACATTTGTTGTAAAAAAGTTGACAATTCAGTCGTACGCCAAATTATAACAATTAACTACAAAATAAAAACTTATCTAAATTATGAATTAAAATATTATATTTCATATATAAAAATGAACCAAAAATAAAAAACAACAACGAATAGAAAATAGAATATAAAGTGGAGCAACAAAAAGTGACGAGGGAGTTGTAATTAAAAACAACAAACCAGTTCTGTCTTTATTCCAGGCGTGACAGGTGATCGCGTCGACGTCGAAATTATAAACTTCAGTCATGTCGAATGATTATTGCGGAGGCAGTGTTGACAGGGAAGAAGTCAAAAAACGTCTGCCAGTTGGATTTACGGCAGCCGGTCTGAGGCGCCGAGTGATTCACGAGGAGATCCGTAGGGTGCGGCCAAATGCGGATGTTATTTCCAAACGTGAAAAGAACTATGTACAAAAAAAAAAACAAAACGTGAGCGACCGCTACCCTGGGACCCGGGGAAATTCGTGGACCAGCCAGTCGACACGAATCTCCGTACTCCCTTCGAGATTTGCCACCAACACGTCACTTTTCCGAGTTTCGACGAAACTCCGTTTTTGCTTTTATCTGACAGTTCATATACGAAGAAGAGAGGTTAGGGTCTTTTACGTGAACGTAAAGCCGTAGCGCGGCGTCAAGCTTACCAACGTGTTAAATTTCAAAATTACCACAGTTAAAGATCAAAGTACTTTTTAAATTCCTGATAATTTTTAATTGACATATTTTAATAATAAAACGTTGTTATTAAAGACAGAAATAAATCATTTCAATAGTTCTCCAAATTAAAAAAGAAAAAAAAAAAAAAAACGGAATATTTGATTACTGTTAAAAGTAACCATTTGATAGTTTTGTTTAACTAGATATATAGTGTTTGCCCGCGAAATTTGAATTTCAATATTAATTATAAAAATTTACAAAGTTAAATTAATCTTTAAACTTTAAAAAAAAAGCATAAAAGAAAACTGTTATTATATAAAATAAAAAAAAGAAACACATAAAAAAATCATCGATAAGCTGACGCAAATATATGACAGGGTAATCGCAACGCGCAATCGTAAATCGTAATATCATTTTGTTTGTCGCGTTTCCCTTTAATCAATCACACGGTGGGAAAAGGGAATCGCTCCGTCCTTGTCCCGCGCGTTAAGGTAAGACCCTACGAAAGAAGGACGCTCGATTGCTCGCGAGATTCAAGATTCGCAGTGGCTCTAACAGTCGCGCGGCTATTGCCTGCTCTTTGGGAAATTCGTTTGGCGTCAGAGTTACCTCGAGGCATCGATTTCGGCGTCCCGTAACTATTTGTTGCTCAAGGATTATATTTTCAAAATAAAAAAAAAAAAAAAATGTTCTGATTCGGCGTGCAAATGTTTTCCATTATGACGCACTCGGTCGCGACGAGCGCAACCAGATGTCTTTCCTTGTGAAAGATGGTTATGTTTTTCAATGGAGGACGATTTAACAACAATGGCTGCAATGTCTCCGTCGAAAGTAAGTGTCAAACGCGAATCACTTTTTTTTTTTTTCGCGTATTTTCATTCATTTGGAGTTGTGGCAGTAAAATTTCGACAGCCGTTAATGTAAGGACGATTAGGTTAGAAAATACCAAATTGGTCAGGTAACTTTTTTTTTTTGGTTCATCTTACTTATTTGAAATACGGTGTAAATTGTGAAGAACAATTTGAAAAGGAAGAAAAGTAATTGTACACTTTGCAATGTAGTTTATTTATTTACTGATCACACTTGATTTTGAACTTCGATGAGATCATCCTGCTGTCCGGAGCAAAGAGTTCACAAATGCTTTAGACACTTGCTTACTTTGCTTTGAAGCTTTTACGTAGCGCATGAAATTGACGCTAGTTCGTCGATGAGAAGACGAAGGAAATGTTCTGGATGATCAGACAAATCGTATGCACGATGCTTGACGTTTTTCCAATATTTTCTATATCTCGTTTGATGCTCCGAATACTGACCACCGTAATATCGGTAATCTGCGTGGTTTTCATCTTAAAACAATAGCAGTTTTGAAATAAGGAACGGCATTTATTTGCGAGAGTATATATATATATAATGACATCTATGTTGAGTATCAGTGCATCATGGAATAACTTAACTATAGTTAAAGTTTAAATGTATAGAGCGACAATTTATATATAGCTCTGAAGAGGCTTTAGCAAATATAGCGAACGTTGGAATTACGTCACTGTAAAGACGCGTACAATCTACACATCTTAGTTTAAGTCGTTGGTAAAGACATCGTGCAATAAGACATTGTGTACCTTAAACGTTGGTACTTTAATGTTTCTATCTAAGTAAGTGAAATATTTTAAACAATCTTGCAATATAACATCGTTTTATACATAGAGTTAATTGATTTTAATTTACAATTTCCTGGCGTTGGAATTAAGTTCGTTTAAATCGCACTGACGTAAAAATCATGATATTTACGATACTGTTTTCTCGATGTCTCCGAAACGAATTGAAAATGATTTCATTCTTGCTATTGATTTTTCGGAAGTGAAAATAATTTGAAGAATGTATAAATACTGCTTAAGCTAATGTAACGTGGTTGCTGCTTTTGGAATTAATGAGATCATAGTCAGCTAAAATCAATAACTATGGAAAGGCATTAGAATACAAAATATAATAGGTTCGATTGTGTTCTCTGCCATGTATAACGTTTCCTTCAACAAATTTCGAATCTAACTTTGGTCACAAAATCGATCCCGGTTTCTGCGATTGTGAATTCTATGGAATTAATTACTCTTGTATGCCAAGTTATATTTGTTTATCAGTTTGACAGTACAATTTCATTTACCATTCCAAAAACTAAAGTGCAAAAAAGAAAAAAAAAAAAAAAACCAAACAATAATCAACTGTATAATCTGATAGGCAGTTAATTTCTTATTGGTAAGTGAAGAATAAAGAAATTATTTTCTCAGAAAGTTATAAAGAAGTCAATTGTAAAAGAGGATTTCTGAAAGTTTCAACTTGATGCAAATATTTCAAGGATTACTTCGGGGCAGAAAAAATTTAATCCTACATAATTAATTTTTTTTAAAAGCATATTACAAATTGCCTAAATCGCTAATGGCGCTAAAGAAATGATGAAAAGGTTTAAAGTATAAAATAAACGTTTGCATGTATTGAATACAACGTTTCATAAATGTTCGTACAACGTTTTATATAATATTTATTCGGGTCAGAGGAGTTTGATGACTTTCGGCCGATATTGCGTTGTTTCGGAAGGGAAGTACAACTGCACTAACATCTGCTTCATTTTGAATTTAACCGAATTCGAAGCGAATGGTAAAGAATCGAAGCTTCACATTTAATATCTATTACGTCAATCCTAATAAACGACTAAATGTTACTTAAAATTAATTAACCTATCTCCAATTAATATTCTCCATATTTAATTTAATTAATTATTTAATGATACGCAAATATCAATTAACTGACACTGAAATGGAAATTTATATACATTATGATTTCGGAACGGTGATATATAAAGCAATTATTACAAAAAAAAAAAAAACAAAAAATATTGTAATTTGAGATTATTTATGTGACAAAACAAAACGTTGTACACCTACACTTGAAAACAAGAAACATTATAAGTAATGTATCAATACATCCCACTGTAAGACAAAATGTCGAACATTGAAAAATACTTTTCTATTTAATATAAACTTTGAAATTTAATAATGAAAAAGAAACAAAAGTTCTGAAACGTTGATATTATTTATCTTGAACTAAATCCACTTATCTATGATAAGTACAAGTAATGTGATGACGTTTTTGTCTTGGTTGCATATATAAACTTGCGGTTGTATAATTAGCATATACACGTTCGCTTTGGAACAAATACTTGTATTAATTTATTATTGAATATTAACTCGAAAGTTTTAAAAACTTTATTAAAATTTAACAATTGACATAAGATTGAACGAGTTAATGATTTTTATTGCTTTTTTTCGTTTCACTACTTTTCGAAACAGAAAAAAATTTCGTCGACTATTTTTGCAAAAAAAAAAAAATAATAATAATAATAATAAAAGAAGGGAGCTGAATACTTTTCCATTCCTTATTCAATTGAATCGAGTAGTTTTCACATTGAATTAGTTGACTTTACGAGGGTGACGTTTTTACAGCGACGTTTTATGAAACTTTTGTTTTTGAGTGTTGGTATTTTGTAGTTTGACTATGGTTCTCTGTAGGAGTGAAGACATGAATGTAAGGGACGAAAAGGACAAAAGGGGTAATTATGGCGGAAAAGAGAAAGTCAACGGGAAAAGGTGTTTTGCGTTGCGAGACAGCTTGTGCGCGCGTTTTTATGCTCGTAGGGAAATATGGTTGCTGGAATTAAGAACTTTTATGGTAAAATAAAAACGTGGTTGATGAAGTTGATATCCCGGCAACATTATCAAAGAATTTAATGTACTTTTTTTTTTTTTTAAACGTTCGACAAATTTTTGTTTTAATTAAATTTCAACATTACTACGACATTCTAAACGACAGTAACATTTATTAATTAAAAATATCCAACAAATTTTGGTACTTAATTTTCGTACAACGTGAAAAAGAGAGAATAATTCCCTGAAAATGAATTTTATTAATATTCTTCTATTTTAAAGAAAAAAACGTTAAGGCGAATTAAACGAACAAATAATTCCATTTCCTCTTCTTCTGTCTTTTAAAATAAGTTCCAATCATTTGCAAAAAAGTCGATTCAAGGAAACTGAAATTATGCTCATTATACTTGATAAAATGTTTCCAAAGTACACGGAACGTATTACACAATGTTAATACACTTTAGTTTGAATTGTGTGTAACTTGGGTTCGTCTAAAAGTTAATAAGCACAAATAACCTAATTAGCTTCAACAATATCCGCTTATGAGGATTATGATGGAAAACAGTAATGAAACAATGAAAAAGAAACATTTGCTTTACCAATACATTTGAACACCTTTATTGCGCACGATTTATATTCCTCGCCCATTTTATTATGCTAATAATTACACGTAAGTTTTCACGACTTAACATCTAAACGTTTATAAAAATAGTAATAAAATAATAATAACGTATAATGCATATATTTTACTTTAATGGACTTTTTTGCACCAAGTTTTCAACAAACACGCGAAGCTCAGCTTTCTTAATTTAAAGAATAAATTAAATTGGCAAATTTCATTTCTTACTCTCAAACAAAAATCTGCAACAGTAATGATTCGTGTAATGCGTTTTTGACAAAATTTTTGTTCATCTGCAAATCTTTTACGCTCTGCCACAAATCTTCTATAATTTGTCAAAGAATAAGAATGTCCTGACGTATTCGTATTCGCGAACAATAATAACGATAATAAAATGTAGCAATTGTAAGACATACTTGAAGCCATTTCTAATTTGTCGGTGACGTGACAGTGTCTTTTCATAAATCGCATGAAGAATGTCAGGGTTTGTCTGTCGCGCGCGACATTACGCCATAGAAATGTTTGTGGAATAGTTGGCTATGACTATGGAAATGAAACTGAAGTGAATAAAAACGCTACGCTCCAACTTTTTCGTAGGCAAGCTTTTGTGATGGTACAGGAAAAGGGCGGTCTGAGACCCATCAAAGCCACGAGAGCGCTTGAATAGGGCGCCGCGCCTCGCTATCCACGGCACGGGTGTCGCGATGTCTATTGCGTTCTCAGCTTTCGGTGCTTTATACCAAATCTAAGAAAGCTACGTGAAATTTTTGCGACGAAACTCGGCGAGGCCATTTTCCAAACGTAGCGCCCGATAGCATCTCCCGTTACCGCTCGAGATTTCTCCCCCGAACTTTCTGACGCGTTCGGACTTAAATAGAAATTGCCCGAGGCTACTCGTTCGTCTTCTTCTTATTCTTTTTACTTGCCTTCTGCTCCTTCTTCTTCTCCTTCTTCTTCTTCTTCTTCTTCTTCTTCTTCTTCTTCTTCTTCTTCTTCTTCTTCTTCTTCTTCTTCTATTTTCTTCGTCTACCTTCTTCTGTCGCTACATACGTCTTACTTCTTCAGCCTTATCATCGATAACAACGCTTCAATAGCACCGAGATTTTGCGTAAAATTAATGTCAACGATCTGTTCGTGGTTGTTAACAACGCTACGTGGTTGGAAACATCATTTTAAAGTTACGATAATACCCTTTTCAAAAGAAATTTACAAAAAGGTTCCACTTGGATTATTATTAGCATTATGTAGAATAATATGAAAAATGGCAGATATGCAGAATACAACGTTGTACCCCGTATACAATTTAATGTTGTACTATATTAATATTATAACAGTTCTATACCAGTCAAAATATTTAATAGCAAATATTCCACACCCAATATATCAGTATCCACAAGATGTTATTTCAGGGATAATATTATCTTTGTTACATTTGATTTTGATAGACATGGCAGTTAAATATACTGTCAACAAGATAATTGCACTTAGTTCCCTAGTAGAAATGTAACCGGGGACCGTTCCCTTGCCACGCCCCTGCCAGCGACCGCGTTACATTCCCTTCTGGGCCCCAGTCAATACAGTTACATTCCTACTAGGGTTATTATTGAATTGTGCTATAACAATCCAGTCTCGTCTGCGCTTACAACAAAAACTACAGTATATTGCAATAAATTAGTTAGGGAAACTCAATTCAATGCCATTCTCGTGCACTATTGATTACCTGTCAATGCATATTAACAGTTCCGTTTTAGCAACTGTATTAACGTTAGCCTTAGGATGCGCTACAAATAATTTTTCGCAAATTGATGATACGGCATAATGAAACAACTGTTTTTACATATATATATATATATAAACTGTAGGGAATCCTCGATATTTTCAGTATCATTTACCCTTGTCCCACACTCCCTAGAGGTTTCCTGTCATATCAATGTAACGGGGTTCTTCCCATACATTATGTTCACGTATCATTACTCCAACCCATTTTTTTTTTTTTTTTTTTTTCGTAAGTATGACCTTTAATTCATCATTTTCAGTTCATCACGCTTCTGCGTCAGTATAACAAATTGCAGAATTAATTTCTGTATTATCAATATCGCTTAGCTTTTTGATGATGAAAACAAATTGAGTGGAAATACCTCCATGGGCCGTGCTTCATGTGGGCAAACGACTGGAAAGATAAAACGACAAAATGATAGTTAGCGCGTCTACTAGATATAAAAATACATGATATCTAAAATTGACAAATCGTACTAATTTAACGCTCTTCACACGAGCAATTTTTAAAGGAAACTGGACGAAGGTAATTAATCAATACGATCAATTATCATTTGTAATGATATTATGTTCTATACTTGTTCATATTTTATATAAATCGTCTGAGTGCTTTAAAGAGAACTATAAGATAAAAAAAAATGAAGACATTAAATGCATTTTAAATGCTATTAGTAAATTTCTTTTGTTATAGCAATGTAGATCAAATACTGTGATATTAACGTATCTTCCTCTTTGATGAATATCAAAAACTGGTTAGTAGAATAACATTTTCTTTTATCAACGAGCATTTTACGACAGAGAAAAATGTATCGCATTATTACAACTTTATCGCTCTACTCTCGGGAAAATTTTGTCGAAAGTTTGACGCGAAACTTTTATGCAACTGCTTTTGGCATAATTTTACGTCTTTTGGGGAACGTTAACTTCACTGTCACTGTCTCCTTGAGATTTAATTATCTCCTCCGCCAAAGATACGCACGTAAAAAGTACATCAAAAGTGCAATGAGATTCCCCCTGTGAACCTCGACAGTCAAACGAATAAATAAAAGAAATCGAATGAATTTAGTTGCGCGAAATACGTTTTCGATCAGAAAATTGAGAGCTGAAAGCAGGATTGGCTCTCGGCTGTTTGAGGCACGTGGAACACGTGTGACACGAGGGGGCCATTTAAATGTCATTTGTAGCGAGTAATTCCTCCTTGCAGATAAGTCCGTTTCCCCGCTTATCTCGCGCGAATAAATTTCGCCGCCGGACAAACGTTCGACCGTATCGCTCTGTAGATCGTCGACTGTCGGCTTAAGACGCTTTAGAGAAGCTTGCACTGAGAGATCTCACGATCCCTCCTACACTCAGGCGCCATTCAATTGACATTCATCGCACGTCAATTTATTCCTTTTCTCGCAAACGAAATAAACAGCTACGTAAATTGAATTTCATTCAAACGTTTTGGTTAATTGTTTGGCAAGAATTCCACATTTAATTGAAAACATGAAATTCACTGTGGCACGTTTTTATTAACTTTTAAACTGATTATTCAGGAAGATGTCCCAATAAATAATATGTCGCGATAAACGCATCATTCGCTGTTATTGTAAAAATAAATAAACCGATGATTTTTTTTTTCGTCTTGTAGAAAAATGTGCAAACTTTAAGATATATACGGTACGAACAAATCAAACTTTAAGGTACGATACGATGTACAACTTCGCGAATTACTTTAAACTTTGATCTTTTTTCACTTGAAACATTGCTCTTCTTCATGGTAGGACAACACTGTGAACGTAAGGGACATTAAGACTTAAATTAATAAATTCTGAACGTTTACTTTTGAAACTTTGCTCTTGCAGAAACCTCGTGTTAGTCTGTAGGAAATTTGTTCAGAGAGTTTCACGTTTTTTCCTGTCAATTTGTTTATCTAATTTTTATGTTTTTAGTTAAAGAATTTAGTTGTCTTTAATGGTTAACTAAAAAGTAAAAAGTAAAATGTTTGTATGCTATTTTATTCCAATTATTCAAAGGATTGAAACTTTTTTAGAACACAAACGGCTGAAGTAATCGAAATGTCTTGCTGTTTGTTTTTGCATGACAAAGTTGGATATTAGTTTTAAATGTAATTCCAAGGTAAGTTTTTTGCCTTGTATGTAAATCTGCACTTCCTTAAAACAGACTGTTGCAGTGAAGTCAATGTTCTTAACGTTTAGCCTTAGTTAAGGTGGATCAAGGTTTTAAAAATTGTCATCTTATCGAATTTTCCAATCTTACCTTACTATAAGAAAAAATTTAATACCTTTATCCTTAAATAACTTTCAACTGAATATTATTCATTTGACTTCAAAAAAATGTCGAATTATGTTTACTATCCAACTGTATCATTAATCGAAATTAATTAAATATTAATTATTCACTGATTGCGTTGTTATGAATATAATATGATTGAAGTTCATAATTGTTCAACTACTAATTAATAATGTAGCTTTGCAAACATTACACGTGAATATTGCTGACTTATTATTCTTA
Organism: Probaryconus sp. ZL-2020; assembly: GCA_022817065.1. Lineage (NCBI taxonomy): Eukaryota > Metazoa > Arthropoda > Insecta > Hymenoptera > Scelionidae > Probaryconus > Probaryconus sp. ZL-2020. The sequence goes on along the minus strand of JABFQA010002181.1, from coordinate 2,487 downwards.
CAGTGCGTATACGAAAGCCGATTTAATTAATGTGATTTAATGAAGAAGCAAATGCAGTTAAGTACACTGAGAAAAATAATTTGGTTGATTCAACCAAACGGTTTTCTCAGTGTATGAAAACTAGAAAAACGTGAATAGTCAATATTGCACTGAGAAAAATTTTACACAGTAATAGTTGAGGAAAGGATACTGCTAATTTTTTTTAGTTGCATTTACTGAAAATATAAGTTCTTTCAATTATCATCAAAGTGCATTCGACTATCATTGCAGTAAAAACAACTAATTTGTCGGTCGTTATGGTATTTAACTAATTTTTTAATTGATTTTACTTCTTAAATTTCTCTCAGTGTGAATTGAACTTCATCTGAATTGCCTAGAAATTATAATCGTATTACTCGAAAACTGATCAGTGAATTTTATCAAATGCCAATAAACTCGATATCGCAACAAATAACTTGAATGGAGATTCCCTTCTTCTGTTGGTGAATTTTGAATTTTTTGATTTTCCAATCATTGTTCATTCGGAATGTAATTCAAAGAAAATGGATCGTATCGGTATCATAGGCATTAGTTTACATTTGATTTCCTTGGAAATTGTGCGCTCGTGGATCAGCGTTGAACTAGAAAAGAGCCGAGTTTTGTTCGTATCGTTTCAAGAGCGACCTAGATAATCGAAGAGGATTTCCATATAGTCGTATTTTCCAGCAATTAGATTCAATAGCCGTGCAGTGTCCAGTGGCAATGCCGATGTCTACGACGTCAGGTTCGAATTCTCCGGCACCCGCTCGTACATAACAAGACACGCAGACGGACATTGATGTTCGTGTATTCGTACATGTATTATACGTATGCGACTTACTCACGTGCAACCATGTCCACGCGCATTAAACTGTCGCAGATGTAATACACGGCGCGCGCGTTTACTATCGTTCTCGTGCATGCTTGCAATGAGCATTGTTGCAGACATACCTACATTTATATAATGCATATTAGTCATAAAGAGCATCTATTTTATGGCTACTACATTGTCGACTTTCGCCATGTATCAGCCCCGTTTCAGATATTACACAAATTCATTATCACCTCTATTCAAGTTTCGTTAGTCTATCTTGAATACGTTGGAATCAATGATTATGGATTTCGGCAAATTTTCCTACGATGATGTTGTGTACAATATAACAATTCAATTTTCCAAATTCCATCTCAACTACTTTGACAATAACAGAAATAAATCTTAGTAAAGGATAATAATATTTATGAATAACTTTTTTTTTGTTGTAATTTATAGAAATAGTTTTAAAGAAATTCAGTTTAATATGACGATTTATGCAGCATCGAATCGATTTCAATTTTACGACACTGTACACTTTATAAATAACGTTGAACATAAATGTATATATAAAAATTATTTTCTCCAGTAAAATTAAATAAATTCCATTCACGGTGGTTTATAAAAATTATTCTTAAACGTATAAATTCTGTATACGCAACAACCGCGTATTATTCATACGAAATGCAAAGTGGAAATCCACTTAAAGCATTCATCGTAAAGAAAGGGGAAGTTGGTCTCTTTATGGTGAGTTATAAAAGTGGTTTCAGAATGAACAAAATGATACAAAAGTTTGACTGCAGTTGAAACCCGTAGTTGTATTATGCTATTGCCTCTGAAACAGACACATATGCTTAGCACTTAATACCTCTGATACACGATGCGATGGACATTATGGCCCAGTGTAAGACGCTAAGCAAACATTAGTTAAGCCCTAGATGATTCTGCTTGAGGATTCACCGTACGTGTCGCGTCTAACGTACCGTTAATGGAGCGGCTTGTCGTTACGTCGACGTTGTATTTACAATCCGGATCCTTGATAACGCACCTTCGAGTTGTCCTGACTGGTATTGAGGACAACCGAGCGCCGTCTGTCTCCGAGATCGTTGCTATGTATTGTTGCATTACGAATCCAATATCGACGGAAATAACAATGATGATTTTATGCCCAAACAAACATTGCATGTTAAATTAATGTTTGATTACCAATCCGTCCAATATTGCAATATGCGGTATAAAATACATTAGCAATATCTTCGTTGAAAATTAGTAATAACTAACTTTTGGAAATAATTTTTTTTTTGTTTTTTTAGTTACATCCTATTTCTAAAAGCAATGACAAATTCACACAGTTACAGTATTTCAAAAGAGGAAGAAGTGTTTGAAATAATTCCTGAGATTGTAATTTATGCTGTTTATCTAATTTGCATAAATTATTAAAATTCTTCTTAAAATATAACTTCTTAGATTAGTCATTCATAATTTATGAGTAAGTCTACTTTGCATTCTTAAGAGCATTTTTGTGCATAATCTATTTCATTGACTTTATGTTTCTAAATAACAACTAATTTATTCTTCATTATTTTTTTGTATAAATGTATTAGTTTTATCGTTTAAAAAAACATATATGCGGATAATTTTTTTTTCTTTAATAATAA
>JABFQA010002180.1:0-11797 GCA_022817065.1 Probaryconus sp. ZL-2020 | reverse complement strand
CCCATTTAACCCCTCGCGCCAGTGCGGTCGCAGTAAGGTCCTCTCTCCAGGGTGTCCCTGGAGACGAGGAAAAATCGTCGAATTATATTCAACGCGTAATTTTGTTCGCGCCGCGCCGCGCTTCGCGTTTTGACGTCTCGTCGCGTTTGTTATTTTCACGTTTCGACGTTTCGTCGGGTCTTTATTTTCGCGTTTTGACGTCTCGTCGCGTTTGTTATTTTCGCGTTTCGACACGAATTCAGCGTGCTTCTCACGCGATTAAATTTACTTTTCGCGTTTAGTTTCGCGACGCGTCCGCGACACCTATAAGCCACTAACCCGCAAGTATAGAATCGATAATTTTGGGGGGCTATTATTGTTCTAATTTTCTTTCCACAGGTGAATCAACGTCTTGGTGGCCAATTATTGGTTAAGATCGCTGACCTTTCTCGTTTCATTTTTTTTGCTTAATTTCAACTGAAATCGAGCGCGATAGTGACCACTGGGAGTCTCAGGGTGCACTAGCTCCATTTCAGTGTCGTATAAAACTGCCGGGCGTCCCGCAGATATACGAAATTTTTTTGAAATAAAAATTCTACAAAGAGGTTTCTCTTTAAAACAAAAGGTCAGGGCTCTTAAGTCTAAGTATTTGTTAATTTTTGATTTGGTTTTTGAATAAAATTACAATTAAATTTATATCTTGTATTTTTTAATGACTATACCTTCTTCCCTCATTTATTTCACAGGGTCTTTTTGAATCGGCAATCAAAAATAATATTGTTTGAATTTAAATTTATTTTTTTTTGGTTTATTAGTTAAAGTTTTTACTTTAATTAGTAGAGACACATGGTTTTAATTTTTTGATAGAATTAAAATCATTTACAGTCCACACGATTTCGAACAGTAGTAAAAAGACTTTCAGAGTTTTAGGGGGTGGTGTACTTCAAATTTGGAGACACGAGGTAGAGCTTTCAAAGTTCATATTTATTTTTCCCCAGTAACAAAATAGCAAAAGAACTTACAATTAGTGTATACAACAAAAGAAAATTTGTCTGGAGGTAACAAAACTATACTTTTTCTTGGCCAAAACGAGCTTATCACTGCCCAAGGCTCATTTCATCGCGTTTGGCACAATTAACAAAAACAAAGTATCGATCACAGTTTAGTGTGGAGTCACGAGTCCTACCGATTTCCGTGTGGTGCGAGTAACAAAAGGTACGATAATTACATTGACTGGCAATTAAGCATGAAACGGAATGGCCTCACTGCCAATATATCGAAGTAAGCTTACTCTCTCAGCCATAAGAATAGATCTACTGAAACTGAGCTAATTTAAACAAAACAAAAAAAATCAGATTAATGGCCAAATCATGACGAGTATTAACAGCAAGCTGAACAGGTAAATCATGGACGGATTATATATATATATCTTTAAATCAAATCAGTGGCCAAATCGTGGGCTAATCTTTAAACGGTAACCAAACTAGTTGCCCAAACATGGCAAACGGAACTAATTTTAAAATCACGGCTAATAAGGCAAAGTCAACTAAGGGCCGGATCACGGACTCGTCTCTCCTGGACGGAACAGCTCCAACGGCTGCGTTAACTCCCTAACTGGCGGAACGAATTTAGTCAAGGCGACTTCGGCGATAGCTGGGACCACATCGAGGACAGCAGCGCACTGTCACGCCCCCTCGGCCACAACGATAACAAAAGAGCTGCGTGGCGGTGCGGGTCGGGCAGTCCCGATACTTGTGCCCGGATTTTTGGCAGGCGTAGCAGCGCTCCTCCATCAATTCCGCTGAGCCTGGGGTTTCCGTTGGCTGACTCCCTACGCGAGAACGCTTTGGCGGCGGAGACTTTCCGGCTTCTGCGGGCCTGGTTGACTCGGCGGGTGCCATGGTTTGCGTGCTCACGTCAAGAGTGAGCGGGGTGTCGGGTTGTGTCTGACAGCCCCGATGTTCCACTGAGATGGTCGCGGCGGTGAGCTGCGCCTGAGGCGCCGCCTCAGTCTGGGTCCCCTGTTGTTTGTATCGCCGCATCCGTGTCTGAGTGTTGACATGACGTCTTGGAGGGGGTCGAGTTTGAGTCATGACCTCACGCTTTGCAGGTGGTGTTGCGTCCATCGCGGCGGTGTTGGGAGGCGTCTGCATCGTGGCGACGTCGGGAGGCGTCTGGGTGGAGATTTCCCGTTGGGCGCTGGGAGGCGTCTGTGTGATTGCCTCGTGTTTGATGACGGGAGGCGTTTGCGCGACGGCCTCGCGTTTGATAACGGGAGGCGTTTGTGTGACGGCCTCGCGTTTGATCTGTGGGGGTGTCTGGGTCCCTTCATCCACAAATATTGGTGATGGGGGCAACTGTCGCCAGCGTCCTCTCGAATAGACCTCGGAACGTCGACGACACTCGGTCACGAATTCCCCTGCGACACTCCAGAATTCGGGATACTCCCTATTGATGTGCTCGAAGAGCTCCCAGTATCGACTGAAATAATCGACGGGATTAGGGGGATTCATCCCTAACAGAGTCGATGGCTGAAAAAGACTGGGGGCCCACAGAGATTAGTTACGGAAGGTAAGAGAACATGATAAAGCCCTGGGATCTGGTGACATAGAAACAAAAGAAAAAACCAAAATCAAAACAAAACGATTAACGACAAATGGCTGAGCTGGGTTTTGAGAGTCTCACATCTGGCTCCCTTCGCGAGCTAGTTGATCGGCCTTTCGATTCCCCACGCAATCCGCGTGACCCTTTACTAACCGCCATTCCACCTTCTCGAAAGATCCCAACAGTTCCTCGAGTTGAAGGAATTCCGCCTTGTTGGAGATCAGTTGGCCTGAAGCCCCTTTCCAGTCACGAGACTTTCATTGTGGAAGCCACTCAGTGCTACCCTTGTACAAGAAAGTAGAGTCGGTGTGAATACGGATTTTTCTGACTTTCCCCAACTTTAACTGCTTCGCGGCGGCGATGGCGGCCAAAATTTCTGCGCGATTGTTCGTGCACCGCGTTCGTACGGGGCGCGAGATGTTGGCCGGCGAATCGGGCCCAAAATAAACGCCAATTCCGGCCCTTGCAGCGTAGGTCCCGTTACGGGAGCACGCTCCGTCGGTCCAGACATCGACCCAGCCCGAGGGGTCTTGTAAGGCCTTGAAGGTGGCAGCTAAATTGGTCACGGGGGAGTAGTACGGTTTCATTTGGGACGCGTTCACTCGAACCTTTCGGTCGACCAGGGGATCCGAGACTTCGTACCGGTTCGCCGAAAGAATCTGCGAGATCGTATAAGGGCCTTTCCAGCGAGGCGCCAATTTTGACGAAAATTTCCTTGCCGACGACGATAAGGTATGATTCCGGATCAGGACAGAGTCGCCGAGTTTAAAGCGGTTTGGCCGATGACGGAAGTTATAATATCGTTCTTGCCTCAGGTTACTATCGATGATGTTCTGGGTAATAGCGGACCTCAGGTTCGCGAGTCGCTTAACGCGATCTTGCCAGCGTTGAGTGGTCGGATCAGGCTCCGCGGGTTGAGCCAGGTCGGCTCCACGAAATGGCGGGTTGGAATTTAACTCGCGGCCTAGGTTTACGAACGCGGGAGACGCCTGGAGGGTTTCGTGCCTAGAGGTATTGAACGCAAAGCGGAATTCGCAGACGTGCGAGTCCCATTCACGGTGGTCGCGTTTGATGAAGGTAGCGATCATTGTTTTGATGACGCGGTTTACCCGTTCAACGGGATTGGACTGGGGATGGTAGGGCGGAGTAGTCCTATGCTCAATGTTAAATTCAGTCGCGAGTTCTCGAAGGTGGGAGTTAACAAACTCCGTCCCGTTGTCGGTGAGGAGTACACGGGGCACTCCCCAGCGATTGACGACGACATCTCTAAGGAGGGCAGCGATCTTTTTGCCCGTGGCGACCCTAAGGGGGCAACATTCGATCCACTTTGAAAATAGATCTTGTATGATCAAGAGATAACAAAATCCCTCTTTGCTACGCGGGAAGGGGCCCATAACGTCAGCTGCAACAATAACCCAGGGTGACATAATCTCATGGTGACGTAGCAGCCCACTAGGTGAGACCTGCTCCACTTTGTGCCGCTGACACAAGTCACACTCGCGAACATAACGCAACACATCTCGCACCAGGTTGGGCCAGTAGTATAGTCGGCGAATTCGTTGTATGGTCTTGTCCGCCCCCAAATGTCCAGCCTGCGGGGCGTCGTGGCAGCTTTGTAGCGCGCAAGCCCTCGCGTCCTTTGGGATCACAAGTTTCCAGGGGTCGGAGTCGTCGAGGAGGGATTCGGTAAGAGAGGGTTGGACCCGTACGTAGAGTCTCTGTCCTTCGGTCCGCCAATTCGGGTTCAACTCAGGCTTGGCCAGCACTTCTCTGAGTCGGCGACTGTACCACGGATCTCTCTCGTCCGCCCAATCCTGTTCTCGGTGCAGATCGAGGGCCTCGGCAGTGCAGGCTTGATTCTCGGGGTCTTTAACTTGAGCTAGGGCTTGAGGAACCCTGGAAGCGATGGTCTTACGGTTTTTGATGTCGAAGCGGTAGCCTTGTAATTGGATAATCCAGCGGGCAAGTCGATTCGTGGGGTTTTTCAGGGCGAACATCCACCGGAGGCTTCCCGCGTCGGTGACGACGGTGAACCTTGCGCTCTCGAGATACGGCCTGAATTTTACAATTGCCCAAACGACGGCGAGGCATTCTCTCTCGGTAGCTGTGTAGCGCTGTTCGCACTGATTCAAGGTGCGGCTGGCATAACCAATTACGGTTTCATTATCGTTTTCTCGTTGGCTTAACACCGCGCCAATTCCCACAAGTCCGGAGCTAGTGTGGAGGACGAAAGGTAAGGCAAAATTCGGCAAGGTAAGGGTAACGGCCGAGCCGATTAATTCTTTCACTTTTTCCAGGGCGCGTTGTTGTGGCTCGCCCCACGACCAATGGACGTCTTTCTTCAGCAAGGTGGTGAGAGGGGTCACTATCGTGGAGAGGTCCGGCAGAAATCGACGGTACCAACTGACCATTCCCAAGAACCGGCGTAGTTGTCTAAGCGTCGTTGGTGGGGGATATTCCATCACAGGCCTAGACTTCTCCGGGTCTATGTGTAGGCCGGCCTCGTTGAGGATAAATCCCAGATAACGCACTTGGGTGCAGCAGAACCGACTTTTATCTCGATTGAGGGTTAGATTCGCCGCACGTACTCGCCGAAGGACTCGTTTCAGTTGGTTAAGGTGCTCGTCGAAGGACTGAGTTATGACAATGATGTCGTCTAAATAGGCAAAAGCGTATGGCGCCATTTCCACGCCGATAACGTCATCCACTAGCCGTTGGAACGTGCTAGGTGCACCCGTCAGGCCGTAAGGCATTCGTCTGAATTGGTAGAACCCTTTCCCCGGCACGGCAAAAGCAGTGATCTCTCGGCTCGCCTCTTCCAGGGGAACCTGGAAATAAGCCTGGCTCAGGTCTAAGGTGGTGATATAGCGCGCGTTGCGCAGACGGTCAAAAATACTGTCCAATGGAGGTAAGGGATACGCGTCCTTCTTGGTTATTCGGTTCACTTCACGGAAGTCAATACAAAATCTATAGCTGCCGTTGGACTTCCGGACCATAACAATCAGGTTGGCCCAGGGGCTCGAAGAAGGCTCTATAATGCCGTCGGCTAGCATTTTGTCGACCTCGTGACAAATGGCTTGATAAACGGGAGGCGATACTCGGCGGAACTTCTGCCTAATCGGCGTATGACCCCCGACGTCGATCCGATGGGTGGCCAACGGAGTCAAGGACGGTTTGATTGGAGGTGGCGGTATCTCTTCTCGCAGTAGGTCCTCCAACCGCTTTTGTTGAGCCGTCGTAATGGGTGTTAGTCCACAGCAGACCAGTGACGAGACACTTTCGTCCGGTGCCTCAAAAGAGAAGGTAGTTGTAGGCGAATCGATGAACGACCAAGAAGGGGTCGTGAAATCGACTTGTATCCCCAAACGGCGTAAGAAGTTTAGGCCGAAAATACACTGAAACGGGCATGACGGAAAAGCCCTGCAGGTAATGGTTGCACTACGACCTTGTAGGGTAAACGGGATATCGACAGAATACTCGCTAATCTCCACTTGAGCGTTAGCTGTGCGAACGTGAGCGCGATCCTGGCGCTTGGTATACGGTAACTTATCGATGAGGTCTAAAACCGATTGACCGAGGAATGTGCCTGTCGCTCCAGAGTCCAGTAATCCCAGAATTGAGTTAGACCCAATTCGAGCCCGAAGACATAGGGGCGTTTCCACTGGTGATAAGGCAGAAATGTATAATTCTGGGGCTTTGAGAGCCATGGGGTCAATTCCTTCACTGAGAGACGCGCGAGCCCCATTCAGCGTCTCCGTTGCTCGTTTCCCGAACACTTGCCACAGTCCCGCTTCAGGACGTCTGGTTTCCCGCAGCCATAGCGAAAGATTTTCCTAGGGGCAGCGCAGTCACGGTGCGTATGACCTTCTTCGTCGCAGTTCCAGCAGGCCCTAGGAGAGTCCGAGCAACTCGAGTTCAAAGCTAAGGGCTTCGAAACCGGCTCCTCCCTGAGCTCTGATTTGGCCGGCCGTGGAACTCGTTGACGGGTAGATTTTCCGGCTGGCTTTCGACTGCGTGGACGTGTCTCGATCACATTGACGGCCTCCGCCTCCGAATCACTTTCCTCCTCACTGCTGGCCTCCACAATAATGGCTGCCTGAGTTCGCGTCGAACGACGAGACCTCGGGTCTCGGTAGGCCAACTCTGCTAACAGAGATCGGTCAGGCGTCGGTGGGGCCTGATAGGACTTGGCGGCTAACATAGACTGTTCCCGGCGCGCTGCTATCAATTCCAGCTGATCGTAAGAAGTGAGCGACTCAGCTTGGATGACCATTTGATAGCGGGGTAGTAGATTTCGGTATGCCAGGTCAATCTTTTCCCATTCATTCCAGGGAGGGCGAACACGATTCATCAGCGCACGGATGCAGGTAAGATAGTCGGCTACTGCATCGTGTTCACCCTGGGTTCGACGAACTATTTCCCAACGTAGTGCGTGCTGGTAATCGGGCTTCATAAAGCGTCGCCGAAAAGCGGCCCGGAAGTCGTCGAATCCATACCACTCGGCCCGACGATCCCGAAACCATTCGAGAGCAAGGCCCGAGAGAAAAAACGGTATGCTAGCTAGTAAACTCTGGTCGTCAATTGGCATGAGAAGCCTACCTTCCAGAAGTCGTGTCAGAAAGGTTTCAGGGTCCTCTCTGCCGGAAAAACGGATATTCCACCTACGCATAGCCTCACAGGCGCGGGTGACGTCGCTCAACGTGCGACGGGCCATAGGGGGCCCCATCCCTTGTCCGTAATGGTAACCGTCGAAATTCTGTGAATTTCGCGGTGGTCCAGATGGGAGTCCTTCCGCGACTCGAGAGGTCGGGTATTGTACGTACTCACCGTAGAAAGCTGAAGGGCCAGTATTCTGGCGCGACAAGTCCCCCGGCCGCTCTGGTGGCGGCTCGACTCGTGGTCCCCAATTTGGCGGATATACCGCAGATTCCCGCTCGTTGGCTGCACTTGGTGCCGTAAGCAAAGACGGCCCTGGAGGTCGCCTCCGGGCGTCGTTAGGGGGAACGGCTGAATTCGGGCCCCAGGTGATGGTGCGTGGAATGGCACCGGTGGAACGAGCAGGGGTCTCGGTGGAAAACTCACTCTGAGCTTGGGCGGTCGGCAACTGGTCCATCAGAGATGCGAGGTCGTATGGCTCCACAAGGGGAGGTTGGTTTCGCGTCATGTTCTTTGTCCGAGCAACCGGGTTCGCGGCTGGTCGTATCGTGGCCAGCAGGTCCGTTTCCGAGTCTGGTCGCGACCAGTAGCCCGTCTCGCGACTAACTCCCGTCTCGGGCTCGACACACGGCGGGCTGGTGGGCGGTAAAGCACTCGCGCCTTCCTCTTCACTTGGATGTACCAGCGGCAGGTTACCGGGATCAGGTCGTGGGGTATCCGCTGTGGACGACGGCGCACCGTCGACGCTGCTGTGGGGTCGCACCCCAGCTTCGCAGGCACGAATTAGGCGTACTCTACGCACGTGCATGATTCCCGACACGTCCAATCCGCGACATTCCAACTCCTGATTGAGTTGTTCGAGGGAGAGCGAATTCACCCACTCGGTGATTTTTTGTTCAGTCGGGTTGAGCTCCCTCGAGTTCGCCATGGTCACCGAGAGGACTCGGGTTAATTCACTATGAACCGTAGATAAGAGAACTGCAAAACGGCCCGAAAATGCACGATACGAAGACAAGGTAATACTCGGCCGCGCGGAAATACGCGATGCGAAGGCAAGGTAACACTTGGCCGCGCTGAAATACCGATGCGAAGGTAAGGCAATGCTTAACGTCACTGAAATATTCGTAGTGAAGAGGTTACAGCCTTTTCTTTTCTCTATTGGCCACGAGAACGTACAAGACCGAAATCGGACGGCACTCGCGGTCGCAATCCGACGCGTACAAAACGGAGATATCAATCAGCACTAGCCTCGCGGTCGTTACTCAAATTCTCACGAATGGGAAAAGGACAAGCTCAGTTTTCACAAATTAAAGCCAAAATTGAAAATAAAAGAAAAATCAAACCAAAAATCATACGTAAAAGTAAAAGTGACAAAATTAACAAAATAGAAAGGAAAATCAGGATTAAAATGAGAGTTATAAACTCCACGGACATAAGAAAAATCAAATAATAAATCAAATAATAAAAAATTGTATAACCAGGGTTCACTCAGAGCGTAACACGATCACAGTAAAGCACAATCACCAGCCTAGGTAACAGAACAAAATGATTCCTACTACTCGAAACTTCGAACGTCCTCTCACGTCGAGAGCTGATCAGACAATGACTGTGGTACACTGTGATCGGTATTTATAGCAGGAAAAAAAAATATAGTAAAAGAAATGTTATAGATAAGAAACGTAAATATCAATTCCTCATGACTCAAGAAAATAGAAAAAAGAATATTGCCACTATTTACGAATTTACTGAATTACTCACTATTTTCGAAATAATCGAAGCACAAAAACAATTCGTTTATTATTCCAAGGGGATTAGCTAATTTTAAAAGTTGTTTATTTTTGAATAAGCGTTCAGCTTATCTAGCCTTGACTTTGATTTTGAAACAAAAGAAATCGTTATTCAAAAAAAAAACTCTTCGAAACAAAGAAAAGAAAGTCTCTAAATCTAATGTTTACCAATGAATTAATATTTCCTTATCTCGTGTCTAAATTATATTATTTTAATGGTATTAGAAAGCGCTTTAAAACTCTGAAATTCTCTCTTGGATCTCTTTTTTTCTTTATATTAATATTTACAACTGTCGTTTCTTATCTTCGTGGGAAAGCGAGTCTCCGATCCAAGCGAAAACACACTTCGTTTGCTCGATGTCAAATCAAATTTAGAAAATAATATTTTAACTTGAGCGTATTTTAAGTTGTGGAATTCTCTCATAATATATATTGCGTTCATTTTCTTATCTCATTAGAAATCAAATGTGTTGTCGCTAGGCAAATGTTCGGGTCGACTTTCGCCGACCTTGGTACCTTACGTTCTCTATCCTCTCGACAATTTAAGGCCTGTTATGATTAAAAGTAATAGATGTGATTATTTAATGAAAGGGAATACCCCAAAGAAAAAAAGTTAAAATCAGGTTCTAAATATTTCGCCGATATTTCTGATTATAATCGAATCCAAAGACAAGTGGTCTTTCGAACTCGAACTTTTCGCAGGATACGAGGAAAACCGATCCTCCCTATCCCGAAAACGCAATAGACCTAAATGGCACTAAAGAACAACCGGCTCTTCTAGTACCTCAGTAAAACGTGCTCATTAATTTTTCGGCAAAACTATATTTCCGTAAGACACAACCTGGAGAATTGAAAGGTATTGTTTGGTCTGATTTTGACTCACGATGACGAATCCTGGCAGGATCGCCAATGTAACGAATAAACTAGGCTGGTGGTTGCCTCGTTGTATTCGCCCCCTCGCCACAAAACAAGTCTCGTATCGCGAATTCAAGTGAGAACCCCTTTATTTTATTTTTCTAAGGATCGCCAGTCACCTAGGGTGACGGGGTCATCAATATTCTAAGACTGAAGAAAAGACTTGCATGGTGAAGCGGAACTTCACAGAAAGATATAAGGCCCTACGCGCAACCGCGATCTACCACGACCAGGCCAGATCCGAACCCGTCGTGATCGAGAGGGAAATTTTCTCTAGGAGGGTCATACAGGAAAAACAACAAGATTTCATATTACTAAACTTTATTATAAATGATAATTTGACACGGTCATCTCACAAAATCATTAGTTACTTTCAAAACAAACCCCTCGAAGGGAGGATCATATTCGCTACATTTTAATTTCCGATGACAACGTAATTTTATCTAATTTTAATTTCGACTTAAAATATTTTTAAGTTTCTTTTCCGCGAATTCGCTAACTAAGGAATAACTTCACTTAATTTTAGAAATACTTCATTTTTATTTTAATTTCGAGGAGAGAACAATAACAGAAGAAAACTTATTTTAATTTCGAGACCATAACAATAACGGAATAAAACTTTCAAATATCGATTTTAACGAGACAAATAGATAAGAGAACGCAACATTTAGAATACATTTTAAAACGTATAATATTTCAAAATCTCTATTATATTCACGCACGTGGAGCTTTCTCGTTTCTAGTCTCGAATCTAACTATCTTAACATGCCGTATCTTATCTATGACTTCCATTTTAACGGGAATGGACTTTTTCTTTTTATTAACTTTATTTGTCTCTAGGTACGCGCACTTTACACTCCTGACTTTAATTAACTCGACAAGGTAATTACTAGGTTCTTGTGAACCTGAATGGGATCTTTCGGGTCTTATATGACTTCTTCCCGATAGGGCTGACCTTGACCAGAAACTGAATTATAATCGAGACGGTAACGCGGCGATAAGGCAAGACAAAATTCTGACACGACGACAAGAGAAGGTAGTTCGAGATTAACGGGCGTATTTGTAATTTTCAATGGGCCCGGCGTAAAAACTCAACCGACACGTGGCTTCGACCTTGGAATTCTGGTCGAGGTCGCGAACTAATCACACTCACTAATTTCTCATTAAGCATCGGTTATAGAGGTTAGATAAGTTACTTGAGAGAGATAGCAAAGAAAAGGGACACTTTGATTTTTAACAGAGAGAGAGAGATAAAGAAAAGGAACGCTTTTATATTCGAATAAACAAAATGAACTAGTAATGCAAAACTTACAAAACAAAAAAATGGATCGAGCGCGTTTTCGCTATTTACAACAATGAACAAAATAAATACAAAAGCTTACGTTGGCCACACGGCACTTACTATGGCGGGCGAGGTGGAAGCAGCAGTGGTGGCGGCGAGTTCCGGCGCTGGCGTTGTCCTTGGCAGTCACAGGAAGAAAGACGTCGAGTACTCGCGGCGCTCGGCCTCGACCCACTCCATCCCCACTATCACCCCTACTGCCGTTGATAGCCGGCCGGACTGGTAGGGCTCACGGTCCCAGGCTCGTAGCTTGCCGCGCGGCGAAACTGCCGCGGGTAGTTTGGGTGCTCTGCTGTGCCAGTAGCGTAGCCAGATTATGGTCTCCCTGGCATGATTTCCCTCCCTTTTTAGATTGGACAGGTGAGGCCCTCAGTCAAATGTTACCTGGGGCCACCTCACCTCCACACAGGTATGTCCATCTTTGCGCCATAATGGAGGTCCCAGTACTTGTTTTCCTGGCGTCACGTCATGTCCAAGGGCAAAATATCCACATCGTGGGGTGGTGCTGGGGGTC
>JABFQA010002179.1:0-11800 GCA_022817065.1 Probaryconus sp. ZL-2020 | reverse complement strand
TTCGACTGTTAATAGGTTAAAAAATCATCATAATTTATTGACTTAAAAAAATCCACTTTATGAAATCACCCCGAAATATAATAAATACTTTTTTAAATAAATGACATTAAATAATACTGATGTGAAATAAGTCCCCCCGCAGATGTCAATAATCTTCGTGGCACAAAAACGAGGGTGTGAAAATAAAATGGGCTATTTGGTGCAGAAAAATCCTTGTCACTTTCACTTTGCGAGCAGAGGTGTTAAAATATCTCCCGTTGCGGAGTGGGATATGTATACAAACAAGTACTTAGCGACGTTTAATGGGAATTGTCCCAGACGGGGAACAATTAAAGGAGGATTATTAACACCTGGGACCGTACGTCATGCTGTTTCTCGAGTTGTTGCTTCGGTGGCTACGCGATTAGGGCCTCCAAATTGTTCGAACAGTTTCTTAAAAAGCCGCGCTGGTCAAGCGCGATGTTTTCAATGCGATATTCACTGCAGCGCAATTCCGGTTTACCGAAAAGGAAAGAAATCATTTTTATATTCTCATTTTTTTTCGACAGTTAAAAGACATTTTCTTCTAAATAGCTTTTGTAGCTTTTGTAGCTTCTAAATTTTAAATTTTCTCAGTGTAGGAAAATTTTGTCGTCATTCAAAGATAAAGTTTTTTTAAAAGAATTAGAAATTGAGCAATTGATTTTTATTGAATGAAAGGGGAATAAAAATTTATTTGATACATTTTTGATGATGTTGAGAATTAAATTTGCTAAATCGAGTTTATGAGAACAGTAACTGATATCCTAATAATTGGTTAAAACCCGTAACTGATGAGTGAACTGTAAATTATTATGCAGAAGACCCTTAATTCATGTATCGAAGGGAGTTGCACAACGAGCATATGGTTCAACACCTCTTTATTATCCTTCTCATCAACGATACATGGGGAGCTTGTCCACATTGAAACAGAGTTGCCCTCCTGAAATTTTCTGTATAATCGGATACAACAGGCGTAGGGTCGTTCAGCTATTAATTCACACTAGTTGCAACATTTCTTAAATTCGTTACAAGTGTTCGAGACATTTTTCCAAAGAATAATGAATGGAAACTTATAACGTTAACATTGTCAAAATTTTCGAATAATATTTTTTTTTTTATTCAAATTAAGAAAGAAAATTTTTATTTTTTGTTTTAAAATATTAAAAGTTTTTTTTTTTTCTTGTTTTGAACAGTGCAAAATGCATGAAACTAAAAACTGAGAAAATGATAAAAATTGGTAAAACGATTTTTAAAAAAGCCTCAAGGAACTATGATCATAAATAAAAAAACTTAATTTCATAATTTATATGTAGACGAATTTATTGCATCAAATAAACTTGTATTTACAGCAGAAGACACATACATATACATATCTATCTAATCTATTGATTATCTACATATATTACTTTGCATACTTCATTCTTTAGCTAAATGTTTATTTCTTCATTGTTATTGCGATTTATCTAACAGTCACCATACAGTTATTACCCAGATGGATCCTGATAAGGGCTCGCCTCAAGCGAGTGTCGCTCCGACACGATAAAATGATACTTTTATTTTTATTTTTTTTTACCAATTTCTTATTTTTTTTTTTTTTAATTTTAAAAAACGAACTCAACTTTAAACTTGAAAATGCATTCGTTACAAAAATAACTATTTCAATAAATCTATGACTTAACAAGACACTCGACTAAAAGTCACTTTAAGCCGACAAAAATCCTGCAGCGTTTCTCTAACTTACAAGTCATCGACGCACTCGTTATTTAGTGGTGACATCGTAAATGATCAGTATTTTATTCGCTACCTAAAGTTTCTTATGTCTACTATCACACCGATTTATACATTGTCCTAACGATATATCATAGATATGCAGTCTGTTTTATTTCTTTGTATTTTTTTTTTTTTTTTTTTTAATTAATGTTACATGAATATTTCGATTCGTGTGCGTTCCAAAATAACGAGATTAGAAAAAAAGGAAGGTCGTGAAAATAATTCACAAGTGCACAATGTTATATTTGTATGAGTTGAAAAGAATGTTAAAGAACATTATTAGTTTGATTAAATGTTCAATATCTAATAATAAACTGGGATTTTTAGGGCATTAAAAAATAAGTTTGGTACACTAAGAGAAAAAATAGTTGTCTAAAAAGTACAACTTTTGATTGTACTACGAAGACATCTCAGGGTAATTTTTTTTTTAAACGTAAAACAGAATAAAATAAGAAAATATATGAAATAATTACAAAGATTTTTCTAAAAAGTACATTTGTTTTTGTATTTTTTTTTTTGGTTCTATGCTTCAAAAAATTTTTCTCTCTGAGATGTCTTCGCATTATAATCAAAAGTTGTACATTTAGACTATTTTTTCTCTCAGTGTAATAATCGTTATTAACGAAACTTCAGACATGATGTTAATTATAGAATTTGCGATCCATGCGAAACGAAAAATACAATTAATAATTTACTAATCAGTAAAATAAACTTAGGACAAAATGATTATTATTATACAATATAATTACACACAATTTCCCATTGCAGCGCAATGAATTTTTCGGACGCAATAAATCTCTGAAAGGAATGTGCTTTAACGCAAAAAATGAGAAATGCAACAATTCGATGATGTTATACGTGAAGAATTAATACAACACTTATAACGATGAGACATTTTGCTAGGCTCAATTGGTTTCACAAACGCCTCCTATAGACTCACGTTATTTACAACATATTTACATACATAAATGCGGAAGTTTTTAATTGCACATCCTCCCGCGGTTTAATCGATCGTTAATTACGTGGCTGAACGAACGAATTCATACACGGAAATATTCGTTATCCATGCGTGATTAATATACCATTATACACAATCAATTAACAAACAAATACGAAATATACATATTTAAATTGTTTATTTTCTCTTTCAAATTGTCTGCGATGTGCTTTTTTTAAGATTAATAAATTATTTTTTCACAACTACAAAAATTTCATTTTATCAACCAATGTTTTGAATATGGAATTAATGAAAAATACATTTTAGACATAGAATAAAAGTCCATTAAAAGTAATTGATAATATTAATATCATTATTCCAATTTGTTAAGACTGTTCATTGGAACTATTACATTTTAATTCTTTTTAATGAACTTGAATTGCAAATTTTTTACAAGGAATAATGTAAAATCAAAGAATTTTTGAAAAACGAGAAGATCCGCGCAAAAAAACGTTACAGCCCAATCGCATCGAGATCACGTTTTCTCTTTAAGCAGTCAGTCTCTCTTGCTCCCTTGTACGACAACGCCAACATCATTATTATAACACGATGGGTTCAATATCAATGGACAATGATTTTTCCTAGCAAAGTGTACGTTCTCCTGTCACAACATTTTGCTCAAATAATTATTCGAATTAGGCGGCGGCAATAGGAAAGGATTAACGAAGGTGTGACCGTGACTGGGGCCATGGTGCGCCGGCGAGTATACCGTCTGCTGAGCGTTACTCTGAGTGGTGGCGGTGAGACCACCTAATACCGGTGAGCCAGTGTCGTGCAGCTTCCTCATGTGCTTTTTCAGATCGAAGTTCCTGCAAAAGCCCTTGCCACAAATTTTACATGAAAATGGTTTCTTGTCGTTGTGCGTGTGCATGTGGAAGGTCAAATTGTAGATCTGATGGAAAGCCTTGTTGCAGATATTGCACTTGTACGCCTTCTCGCCGCTGTGCGTGAGCTTGTGGTTCTTGTAGTTGCCTTTCTGATGGAAGCCCTTGCCGCAAAATTCACAAACGAACGGCTTGTAGTTCGCGTGGATCCTTGTGTGAGTGTTCAAGGTCGAGCTCCGGTTGAACGCCTTGCCGCAGGTCACGCACTTGTGTGGCTTCTCCGCGGTGTGGATGATCTTGTGCCTGCAGAGCGTGCTCGCCTGTCGGAACCCCTTGCCGCAAATCTTGCAGACAAATGGCCTGACGCCAGTGTGCACCGGCATGTGCCTGGTGAGGTTGTAATGGGCGTTGAAGACCTTGCCGCACTCCTGGCACGTGAACGTCTTCTGCTTCGCGGAATTGATTTCGCGGGGGGTCGGGCTCTTCTTCCCCCGTTGCGCTTCCGGTGAACTTGACGTTAAACCGTGTCTGGATGATGACTCTTGGATGGTGGGCGGCGGGGAGCTCTGGGAGCTCGGTGGGGTAGTCTGAGCGGCCGTGGGGAAAGCCCGGATCAAGGGACTGGGGTGGTAATAGAGAAGTGGGTAGTGTTGGAGCAAATTTTGATGCCTCAGTGTGGGGACGTACTTTTTGAACGCGGATTCGAGGTGCGCGGAATAGGAGAGGGTCGGAATGCTCGGGGACAGGATCATGGTCGTCGCCAGGTGAGGCGGTTGACTCGGCTCCGTCAGACGCTTGTCCGGCTCCATGATCTTGGCGATTGAGAAAGTCAGATTCCTGCATGGCGCTGATGAGCTCACCCTGTCTGGCGGGAGACTCGTCGGTGGATCAGTTGCCATTGTGTTGCCCGATGAAAATGGTTGCATCTTGGATCTGAAAAAATAAATTTCATTTTTTTTTTTTTTTGTTTTCATATAAAGAACATTTCAAAATTGCAAATCAATGTGATTGGAAAAAAGGGCGACGCGGTGTTCTTCTTTAAACCCGAAAGAATATGCTGAACAACATTTATTTATATCATGTAACATATTTTTGGAGTCCTGTTGGACGAAAAATTTTTTTACACTTTGTAGAACACCATGCCGTTCTTTTTTTAAATATCATTTAATAACAGTTAATAACACACTTAATTTTACAAATAATAATTTTGTTTGTTTCATTATTAATATTAAACCATAATTCTAAGTGATAATTTTGACAAAAAAAATGCAATATAACCAAAAGAAGTTAATTATACAACTTTTGTGAAATGTATATACAAATTTTCGCGAATTTTCGCAGAACTGTGCAAAAATTTAGAAACCACCCACAATATGATTTTTCATCTAATTACAACATTTTAAGTTATGAAAAAATATTTTTTATATTTACTATAAGAGAATAACAAAGATGTGAGAATATAAAAAAGCAGTGAACGGGTTATGTTCGTTAAAAATCAACATTAGAAATTTGAAGGCATAAAATGAAACTTTGATATAATAGGGGCAGCTAAAAGCAAATAGGGTTGAGATTAAATGTGCGTTACGAAAGAATGATTCTTTCAATATTGAAGTATAAAAGTACTTGACGTACTTTTTTATAGGGCTATTATTTTAGCCAAGTAACCCAATATTCGAAGGCATAATATTTTTATGAGGACGTATGGAAAGACGTGGGACAATGCTCACACGAGACGAATTCTGAGAACCATTGTTAGCTTTCGTTTTTCAAGGAAATCTCCATTAAAGTTTGCAATTTGCCACAAGATTCGCGAATAGATAGTGTACTTATACGAGGTCCACTGTGTCGTTACGTACGAGACTCGTATGAATAGCTTTGAATGAGATGTGAAATGGTCAGCACTGTTGAAGAGCGAGTTTCCCTGAGGTATCGCGGGATTTGCACGGCGAAAAGTAAGAAATGTTTGCTTCACGGAATGGTACGGTATTTGGACTTGGAATGACGGTTGGAATTGGACAGAGACTTACTTGGGGTTGTGAAGTACATCAAAACCTTCCAGACTCAGTGTAACTACCGCCTTTTGATGGCGAATCCAATATTCAAATACAAGAAGGCTATACACTTATTTTTGTTTGCATTCTTCTTGCAGCATAAGATTAATGTGATATTATTAATGATTTACAGAAAGTGAAAAAAAAAGGTATAAGAATCTAAAAGTAAAAGTATCATACATTTTCACTGTCATCATTTTTAGATCAAAATTCTTTGAAGATAAAACTTTTGAAACTTGATGAAAATGTAAAAATAATTTCTTTCAAATTATGTTGAGACATGACGAAACTCTAATAGCACAAAACTTTTTGAGAATGATCTGATAAAATCTTTATTCAAGTTGATTTATTTTCTGAAAATATTCCAAAATATTAATTATCCTGAAAATATACTGAGTATATTCCAGCAATATTCCAGTTTTCAGGATAATTATAATAATATTTTGGAATATTTTCAGAAACAAACCCGACTTCATAAAGATTTTATCAGAACATTCTCAGAATGTTTTGTGTTATCAGGGAAACACGAAGATTAAAAACTGTAATTTCAATGAACTGAAATGGCCACGAGCAAATCATCCCAGTCAATTGGTACGTTTAAAACGAAACTCTTCGTGGGGAAAGGCGTAGTTGAAAAATGGCCAGCTTGTGCGTCATTTCCGTTTGGCATAAGCTTTAATCAGCTAACCCAATGATTGTTCCTTGATGTTCATTCGACTAACATATGCCCCTCTTCAAATCCCTCGACCTTCCCATCAAAACCTAACGACTTACAATTGCCCCGACCAATTCCCAACTCGTCATCGTCATACCGAACCACCAAAAATAATATTTCCAATTATAAGTGATTATTTAATAATTACCAGAAACAGTGAAGTTTTTTATTTTTTTTTTTTTTTTTTTTTGGTACCGGCATTCTGGCGTCGTCTGTCTCTCCCTTTCCTCTATCGCGAGCCACGCCCATTCCTGTAACTTGAATTGTCCTCGCACGAAAGCCAGCCCTAATCATTGGGGGATAACAAGGGAGTAGGTAAACTTACCCCAAGAGAAAGAAGCAGTGGAAGGGAGACAAAGAAAGATAGGAGAGAGCGATCTCCCCCTCCCCCTCACCCCTGTGACTTGTGAGCAGCCATGGAATGGAACGCCATGCAACGGCGCAGCAACTGTCGGCCAACAAAAAATATGATTATGTTGTAGGGAGCGAAAACTGCTCGCAGAAGGTAATCTCTTAATTCCCTTATTTCTTTGGGCCACTGCGTGTGAAATGTTACACATTCGGATGAAACTTATGGAAAAAGTGGACACACACACAGACAAATAAAAGAGGATATAGATATCAAAGACAAGGTGGTAACAAATCGAGCTTGCCATTGGCTTGTGCTCGTCGTTGACGACTTCTAGCGATAGGGGAGGTGTCTCGAGGGATGGGGGGGGAGGGTCATTGTTACGGTAGTTAACGAGCAGTCGAGGCAATCAGTATCACTGCCTGCAACCAGCAGGACAATTCTTCCAATTTATTTCAATCCAGACCGGGATGTGCCTGACACCGAACAGTCCATTTTCTATGTCTATATATGTTATTTTAGTGAAAGCAGACTTTAACTTGGAGTCATACGCAATGTTTTCAACAAAATAATATTTCACAAATATTTAGTCATTACACGGAGAAAAAAGTCTGAAGAAAAATTATTGGAAATTTCATAAATTTTTACTATAGCTTCTAGGAATCGTGACTTATCCTGTCATTATTAAAAAAATTACTAAATGTTTCTAATTAATTTTACTAGAGCAAATGGCAAAAATTCATGAGACTTTAGTAAAATTTATTTAAAAATTTAAGAATTTTATTAGAAACATTTGGTAATTTTTGAAAAAGTGACACGATACCTCACTATCCCTATGTGCTATAACGTTTAATTCCTAAAACGTTTTTTCTGCATGTACACTGAGAACAATCGTGGAATAATTAAAATGAATTTTAAAACAACAAATTCGATTTACAAAAACAATAATACATTTTCTCAGAATAAGTTTAAAGAACCGAACAAAGTAAACTGTATATAATTAAAGTCTAATTAACCAATCGTCACTTTCGCAGATAACCCCATCAATGCATTTCCCTTTAATTAAACTTATTAATATTTGAATTGACAGAAATTACGAGACTGTTCAATGCGAATATCAAGGAATTATGTAAACTCGTTAAGAGACAAGGTTAACAGTAATATTGGGAAGAATTGATTTCCAAGATTCTTTCAAGTGCTAAGAAATTTCAAGTCGATGAAATCGTAATTAACTCTTATTTTATTGTATTGACTTTCTGCAGAATGTCGTTTTGTTCCAATACGTTGAAGTTTACAAAACTTTGAGACACTTAAATGTGGGCAAACAATTCGTGGATTTTGGATATCCTTTTCGTGGGATTATCGACGTCGCTAAAACACGCCGGTGAAATTCCAACTGAAATTCTAAGCGCCTTCTGTGTGAACAATCTAAAGTAAGAGGGTGAATAGGAATGGCGATGTAGTTTCGCGTGTGGCGGCAACATCAATCAACAACCCTTATGCGAGCGAACCTGCTCATGAGCTCGCACTCCCATCGCTCTTATCCCTTAAGTGGCGATAAGGAAATAAGGCGCCTTAAGGAAATTCGTCGGTTAATTTGTACATGAACCTTCCGAAAACGCACACCACGAAACTATGCGAAATTATTTTTGGATTTAGCAAAAATTCAACTCGAGAGCAGATTGTAATATCTCTTTTTACGTTTGCAATTCTTTGGTACCTTTGTGTAAGTTTTTACCAATTTGCGAGAAAAAGTAGAGATTCATTCTTTTTTATTTTCAAGTTTGAATTCGAATAAGTATTTTTATTAATTCTATATAAACAAATAAAAAAAAATTTGATAACAAAATAACAAAAGTTGATTTAATTAAAGATTAAAAGTACTAACAATTTAAAGAAAAGGCACTGTTGTCTTTGACAATTGTACTTTTACCATAGAACAATTGAGACTCATTAAATCTAAAAAAAAAAAAAAGATCAAAGGCAAAGTGAAAGTCATGAACTGAAGCAGAAGAACCGTCCATATGAGCAAATGTATTGATTCGAGGAGGTCAAAAATCGTACCCACGTGCGAGAGAGTCGAAATGGCAAAAATTGCAAAAAGACGCGAGCACACGGTCGTCCTCGGGTTCGTTTCGTATTCCGACTCGTCAGGAGTTCGCAGCTGCACAGCCTACGGGGGTCTTTCGCGGTGCCTCATGTGTGGCACCGGGAGGTACCTCGTTATCACTGCATTTTTGCCCCATTCTTTTTAACCGAAACCACCCCTTGCTGTGAAATTGTTGGCCCTCTTATAAACACATGAACCGCCATGGGAAATGTCGTCATTTAGAAGCACGTACGTGTCACCATACTTTTTCCACTCTCTGACATTGACGACTCTTATTATACTTGTAAAACAATAGTCCAGTCGCATAATTCTCGTCTTCCGGCACGTCCAAATTTAACTTTCCTTCTGGCACAAAAATATTTTCATTGACAGTGAATAAAAATAATATCTCATAAATTATCATCAACGTGCTTACATCAATCGTGATATACAAGAATAAAAATTATAATGTAAATTTAACGAATCAATTGAAATGGTTTAAAATTTTACTTCAATGTAATACTTATTTGAAAGATGAAACTGACAAAGTTTCATAAAATAACTATGTTTCTCATAAGACTTAATGTAAAATGTTGATTTTCAAAATCAAATTTGTCAGCTTTTAACGACTAGCGAATGACATTAAAAATTTGGAACAGTGCAATAAAAAGTGCCTACCTGTTATTGATTTAACTTGTATTCATATGTGACAATTTTGAGTTATTGATACAACCAACTTAAATTTTGTTCATTTTCCCGTAATCAGGAAATCATAGAATGACATTTCTATTATCAGGATCAGAGTTATATTAAAAGGTAAAATGTTTTATTCTTTTCGTCTGGCATTTGAAAATGACTCGAACTTAAACTTGAAGCTTATCATAAAGAATATATACATTTAAGAAATAGATGCGTTACATTGTGGTTTCGATATCGATTGTTTAAAAAGTATAGAGACGAGTCGATCAAACTTGGAGTGGTATGAAGTTTACATTCAATCCAGGCCCGGAGATTGTTCGAGTGGATTGTTAAACAGTGGGTACACGCTAAGGCAGTATGTATACAATCGCATTCACGCAGTGCGGTTGAATATGTATATACGTGCCTCGGCGCACATTATCAAACGTACGAATAAATGTATTAACGGCCTTCTGTGCACATTCATTCGATATATTTCGTCAAACCAACACAATAGTTTGTAACCCGAGGCTATCGCCTTTTATCGTGTAGTGTTGACGACAATAATTGCTCCACATAATTGTCTCACTGACGTTCGAGGGAAAGACGCGATTGTTTTCTTCTATACATGAGGTATTGTGCTTTAACAGCCAACTTTTTTTTTCTTTCTTTTTTTTTTTTAATTACTATTTTTTGTCGTTGACATTTTGGAATAGTTTTGTTGTAGATGTTGTGCGGTTTTTTTTAAGTTACAGTAGAATCAAAAAATTGACTGCAACATTGAAAATGAATTTGGATTTTGAGATTTTGGAATGCATAAAAGAAAGGAATTCTTTATTGGGATTTGTAAAGTGAATAAAGAGGAACTGTTGAAAAAGTTTTTTGTCAGTGTCAAGTACATCAAACCGGAGAAATAGTCTAATAAAAAATGACAGCTATCAGATACTAATAGGGATTATCCGGGATTAAGTGGGACTGACTGTAGATTACATAAATCGTTGCAACAAAGGTGAACGTTCGAGCATCATGTAAAATAACGAAAAATCTATGGGATTACTCAGAATAAGAAAGGTAGATGCTTTAACAAAGGAAACTAGATAGAAATCGTTAAGTTTGTTGATAAAATTAAGATATTATGATTTTTAGACATTTATAAGTGTATCATCCAATATGAATTCATATTCAGATCACACAAACCCCTGCTATAATTACATAACGTTTGTCTCAGTGTCATACAATGAACATTTCCTAGTATGCAGTAAGAAAAAAAAAAAAAAAAAAAAAATTGCAATGTGTAATCGTATAGTGCACAATTTTCAGAGCCTTGAAAGATCGTGCTCTGTAGACAATAGAATTTCAAAGGGGGTCCTTGAAACTGTCTTGGCGCGGTAGCCCTTCCTCGACTTCCGCTTGCATTGAGCAAGGCCTCAGTACCTCAGCGAAAGAATAAAGAAGCAAATTTGATACCGCAGTCCGGAAGTCTCGCGTGCCATTTGCCCCGTCTTTAAGAATCAAACTAAGATGAATGGAGAATTCCTTAAGTGGCACGTGCCAGACTCCAAAATAATCAAACGTCGGCGTATCGAGTTGTGCGGCAGAGTAGAATACAACCGGAGCAGATTGCCACCGCTCCAGATACAGTCTGCGCCGAAACCCCAACAAAATCTTTTATTTCGAACCGTGCCATTGTGCGTCCGGCCATTTGTCGAATCACGCCTACTTGCATGCTTCAATTGCAAACTGATCTGACACGTTCAATGATTTCAATGACTTAAAGTTACACAGATTTTCTTTATCTTGAAACAATTGGGATCGACTTGATAACACACTAAAAAAATATTACTGCAGAAATTTGTAGACTTCAGTAATCGTAAAGGAAATTTTTGTTGTCATTATGATATTTTTTTTTTTTTTCAGTGCAGGATTTTTTAAATCATTACTTTATTATCTGACAAAAATGGACGTCAGAAATGTAAATGATTTTCCCTTGTAGAAATGAAATTTCTGCAAAATTCTACGAAAATCTGCAAAACTCTGCGAGTTTTTTTCTACAAAATTCTGCAAATCTCTGTAAATCTATCAGAATTGGGACTTTTCAGACTTTTGCAGGGTTTTTCAGCGTTTTGTAGACTTGTAAGTTTTCTAGAAAAATAGTACAATAAATTGTATAGTTTTACAGCATTTTGCAGACTTTTGCAGAGTTTACCAGAAATATGCAGACGTTCAATTGGTGGGAAATATGATGTCTGCTAAACTCTGCAATTGTCCACAATTCTCATAAATGAAAATTGTATTTGAAAAACAAT